>JACYFI010001655.1:0-13749 GCA_020975735.1 Ophiocordyceps xuefengensis | reverse complement strand
GACCTTGAACTGACAATTATCCAGATCTTCGGAATGTGAGGTCATCCCATTTAACTTATTAGTCAGTTTAAAATTTATTTGTATTGTTGCTTTCGATATTTTCATTCTGGGTTAAGGCGAAGCCTTGTCTCCTAACATTTACGGGCAGCTAAGGCATACGAGGCTCATATTGGAAACATTCTAATACTAAATTTGTACAAGATCAACTAAAAGTGTCTATTAGCAACAAGGGTGAGGAGGATGATTTGTTAAATAAACAAGCTAGTTTTATTTATGTTAAATTTAGATTTTGATTTTTGTAGTGCTTGTAATCCTGAACCAAGGTTATAGATAAAGGGGGATTTTGTCAACAGTAAGAAGCACCCTAGAAGGCTCACCATAGGTCTACATCTAAAGATATTTTAGGTTTGCCCGTAATTTATAGCTTGCTAGCCCACCCACCTAAAGACCAAAGCTATCTTGTCCTAACTCCCTTTAGCTTTAGCATTGCCCAAGCAAGGGATAAAGGAGGTATTGGATACGCATGGTATTGACATGTTTCCACCTACCAAAACCACCAGCCACTAAAATTAATTTGACTCTTAATAATATTAATTCTTTAAATAATTATGAGTAAGATTCTAATTGTTATAATATTGAGTAAGGTTTTTTGAATTTTGGTTTATTGCTAAGCAATAAAAAATGAGCCCCATTTGTATTTAAGCAAGCTCTTTAAGGAAAATTTAATTTCTATGAAAATCAATTTTGATATCAAATATATGGAGTCTCAATTAAAAAGTCATCATCATAATCCCATCATAATCTGGGTTCGAATTACATTATTATAAGCTGTTTTTTGCACATTTACTATTGTTTTCCTTCTATCTTCGGGCGATTATTGCAAATCAACATCCGAATCAGAATCATTCTTCCTCTTTTACTCGTTCTATTCTCCGCGGCCAGATTATCAAAAATGTTGAGGCGCAAGCAAGCCTTAGATTCTATTCTGAGGATCTCAATTGACTATATTGAATTTTGATTCAAGCCTTCATCTTCGGTTGCGTGTGGGCAGTAGCGATCTATAGGATCCAAGGTTGAGTTAGTCTGATAAAGGGGTTTGTCTGAAGGGGAGATGGGATGCACTTCTAGAATCTTTTATGATCTACTTCATCCCCTCTTAAAGTTTGAGTCTCACGCCATCTTTTCATAATAATTCAGCTTGGAGTATTGAAAAAGAGATAAATGGTTTCCGTCGGCTGGCTGCTAGATTCTACTTCCACTTGGTGATAATCGACGACCAGTCAACCGACTATATTAATTCATCCTGCTGGAAATTTCTCGGGCTATACTGTAATGCCGAACTAAGCGATCTACTACGACAATAAGCAGAAGTCTGGATCTACTGCGTTAATTTCTCCTTAGGTATGTTTATCAGGGTCGGGATTCCATTAGGGCATTTCCTTCTTCTGGCCTAAGTATTAGAATATGGATTCCCTTTGGTCGTTTCTTCCTTCACGGCAAATAGATTTAGGAAGGCGGTCCGTTAATTTCATCCCTTGTGGCCGCCGAGTCTCCCAGATTAAGTACAGGTATGGTAAGAATCTCGACCTCTGACGTTCGTACTTAAAAATGATTTTGCAGTGTAACTAAAATATCTCATATACAATTTGATTATTTACATTTCAACTTCATTTAGTATCTTTTTTGCATGATTTAATTGTTTATATCGTTATTTAATGTTAGGACCCTCGTTAATACATCCGAGACATATAAAAACCACGTCAATACACGATAACAAAAGTGTCAGCTAAAGAATAGCTCGATTCATAACTAATGATGGTGATTCTGTCTAAATCATAGGCTAATTCTTCAATAGGCCTACAGTGTGAGATTGTACTATATACGTGGAACCCCATGTATACGCCTGTTTCCACAAGAAATGATACAATTACCAAATCCACCATCATCTTAAGTAAGGATGAAGCACTATATTTCTACTTCTGTGAACAAAAAAAGTGTCTTACATATTTAATGTTTATACATTTTTCAATCTTCTCATTCTTGATCAGAACTATTCTTTACTTCTCAATAATTTTTTGCTATTTACCACATAAAAGATTTTAAAATATATAAATATAAAAAGACCACTTTAATTAAGCATAGTTGCGTTACACAACCAACCTTTTTTATCAATAAGAGTCGTTGGAACCTATCTTATTATAAATCATACGTAACTATAAATAAGATTAGGATACCTATTAATCTTTAAATTAATGTAAAAAAGCTTGCTGTGCAAACAAAACATATAATTAATATTTAATTGTTAAATAATTAATAAAATTTATAAGAGTTTCCATGTAATCACTGATGTTAAAAGATACCTGAGAAATATATAATATGCTAATATTTCAATATACTTTTTAAAATAGAGCTTCATTTTTTACTTTTTTGTTTTATTGTTTATAGAAAAGAGAAGTACTAATAGCTAATTTAATCTCCTTCACTTCTATTCATACCCTGACTTTGAAGAATTTATCTTTTTAATACCTCGGTTGATAAATATCTTTAACCAGCTATAATCTCAGCATTGATCTTATAAAACCTAATACATCTCCTAAATCTTTTATTAACCCTTTGATAAAGGATATTTTTGAAAGAAAAAAATTATTTTATCTTTATATCCATTAAATTTATATACACGATATTCCACTTTCATACTGGTCTATTTAAGCTATTTCAATCTTTCACCCACCTATAAGACCATAAATTTATGTGTTAATAAAAACCTCACTCTCTCGCATGGTCGAGTAATAAGAAAAAACCTAATAGTATAACATTTAGACCAGATTTTAGTATAAGTCTTATTAATTAATGATCTTTACATAATAAATAACCCTCTCCCATCTACAATACCAGCAAATCCAGTTTCGATCTTTCATATCAATGTTTCGTAGCAATTCACTAAAGCGTGGTACCATTTAAAATTAGGAAAATGAATTTTTTAAATTATTCCAGACATATTCTGTTCATAGATCCCTTTTAATTTATAAGTCATCCATACCTTTCAATTATGTCAGAGCGTGGCTTAACCCTGTTAAAAGATAAATTTAAGCTGGTTATAATAAGAGATAATCCTGCTCTTTTTTAGAGTACAATCAGGGTATTTATATAATTGAAGGTAATAATGTTTTTTTAGCCAAATCCTTGGCGGATTAGGACACCTATAGCTTGCCGTATGTTATCTACATCTCATTAATTGTTACCTATCCCAAAAACAAAAGTAATGAATTTTGTTCTTAGTTAAATTAGATATCTCTATTTATGTAACTCTACTTTAAATTCAGGGTAACATTATAGCCTGAACGTGAGAACTACTCTTTTTTGACACTTTAAGCTAAAAATCCCGTCACCATCTGTAAAGACCTGTTACTACAATAACGAGTAAGAATTGAATCTTTTGAACTTTGACTATCAAAACTTTAACAGTTTTGACCCAGTAAAATACTTGTAAATGCTTATGGATTTCAACGGTCTAACAAAGGCACCAGGTTCTCTATCGAATTCAATACTTAAAAATGGGTTATAACTCACTTAATAGTATATAAAACAATATATTTCTATAACACTTGAAACAAAAAAAGGTAAACCCATTTTAGAAAGCAGTGAATACTAAGGCTACAATACCTGACCTTCAAAAATGTTACGATTGAAAGCTCCCTTTTCTAATCCCCCTCTTATTAAGGTGGTGGGCGAACGTAAATTGAGTTGCTCCCACTAGATCACTATATTACTAGTATTCTAATAAAGTGAAATTCGAACACGATAAGAGGTTTATCCCATAGGAGTCATCTGAGGCTCCTTAATTCTACGTTGTTGTTAAAGCCATCTCACCTTAATTAGGTTTTAATTTTTAAGAAAATCCTTTATTATGTAACTAACTATATTAGATTTAATCTCATTCACCTTTATTTTTTTTTAGTTCATCTTAACCTGCATCTGAGTTAATGGGTTTTTTTTCTCCATAACATTAAGGCCGCTTATTTAAACATCTTCGAAAAATTTTTAATTATAACCATTGTAATTTAAATTTTGCAAATATAGGTACTAATTTTATTACGAAACATCTGTAAATTTTTTTCAACTCATTAACCTCCCCACAATCTAATTTTAAATTTATTACTAGCCAACAACTTGATGTAGAGTATAAAACTTTCTTAAAAGTTTCATTATCTTTACTTGTGATAGTTAAATAAATTCCTTTAATTCCATTAGACTGTTCTCCTAATTTTGATCCGGGTATCTTTTTTAAGCTATTAAAAAAACAGCCTTCCGCCTCTGTAAAACAAAGCTAAGTCAGTTTTAATCAGGTTAAATTACACTTTCCGAGCGGGAGCACTACATGTTTTTAAAGCTGGCTTTAGGGAAAGACATAAGCTTTTAAACGCTACAGGATAATATCTTCCACATTTTAATGTAGCTCTAAATTACGACTATAACTTTATTTAAACCCTTTAATGTTACGATGGTTGACCCTTTTTCATCAGAAGTTTAAAAACTTCTATTAAAAACGTAAACAGTCGGGGTATCCTGCGAAGTTTCATGTTAAGGGACTACAGTTGCAAAATGATTAAATTATTAAATTTAAATCTCTAACCGATACTCTAAATTTGACAGGAAATTCCGCCCCTGAATTTGTGTTATTTTAGCCTACACTCAAAAAAAACATAATTGAATTAGTGTAATAAGGCTATTATCTTTATATGAAGAGCCTATCTAATATAGCTTTTTACATCTATAACCTACCTTACGGATTTTAGGAATCTTGAGTGAAACCTACTAAAAAAGCCATCTTCTTCCATCAGAAACACCCAATATATAATAAGGATTTTAATTCTGACGTTTGATTTAAAAATGTAGTTTTACTACGAAATATGAATGTTTTCGAGTTTTCTGTAAAATAGAAAATATTTGTTTATTCTCATTTTTTGCGAAGCCTCGGTAAAATACTCTAGTATAATATCGTCTTATAGAATTTTTTTAAAACGCAAGTTTTTCCCTAGGCACTTGAGGCACACCTTCAAAAATATTTGTTAATACTTGAGAACCGTCTGCTCGGTGCCCTTTTGCAGGAAGTATGACTCTATTGATTAGATCGGCGGTATAGCCCATTCTCTTGGACTAAAGCCAAGAATCTTTAATGGGAATATTACTTAGTCTCTCATGTCCATTGAATATGAACACACTCAAATCTTTCGTAAAAATAGCTTAGTTTGTATTAAAAGCTTTGGGGATTCCCACCGTAGTTTGACTTTATCAAGTGATTTTCTATTGAAATAAGTACAAAAAATACAAGGAAAATAAAGCTCTGAACTATGACTAATTATCCACCTAAAGATTTAATCCTTTTTTGTAACAGCTTTAGAGGTGTTCCTAAATACGTATTAAAGATTAAAAACCACGAATACTAGAGATACTAGTGTTATTTTAGTATAGGTACGGTAACAATTCTAACAAAAAAAATATCTTGCTGCCTGCAAGCAGCTCAGCAGTTCCTGATCTTTATTTTGTAAAAAATACAAAAAAATTATCATTGTTTTTGTTTAATTCTAATAAATAGATTTTATAGGGTTGGGTCTATAATTATACCCTGAAGACCTTAATTTGGATAAATTATTTGACATAATGAAGGTACTTTAAGTATCTTTCATGAGTTAAAACGTTACCTAATATTTTAATGCATTTATATAAACATAAAAATTAAGATGTGTTACTATCACTTAAAGAATTTTAGTTAAAATATGTAGTATAATGTAGAGCTTTCTGTCCAGGATGGGGCATAGATTAAAATCTTTTTGGCTGGCTCATTGAAAACAGGATAATTTTTTCCTTATTAATTCAAAATTAACCTTGAAAAAATTTCTGCATATCTGTGCATGACATTTAGAACTCTTTAAGTTATTTCTATTTTAATTTGGAGGCTGTTGGTTTGGGTAGTGAAACATACATGCACCCCTGTAGCTTAAAGCAATCTAGGGATATAATTATTAATAGAACAATATACACATTGTTAATACTTCCTCGAGAATCATCCTTGCGCAAGAATTTGATAGAAAAATGTCCGTCAGTGCAAGAAATCCCGGCTAGTCGTGCATTAAGGTCTAAACTATTTGTATCTAATGGATGCGTTAAAGCTTTTAAATAACAGGGCTTTTAGGCCTCGCCATTTTAAAGTTATCTAAGGCTTAGTATATGCATAATCTTCGGGGGTGACAGAAATTTACCCTTTGATAAGATCTAAGTAATAGTTTTATTACTTGCCTTCTGCCATTTAATTAATACTATACACTACAGACCCAACTTTCTTTTCTTCATATAAGAATACCAGATATTAAGACGTGTTGAATTGTTCATACAGGGGTTATCTTTAGAGGCAATAGCTTGCGTAAGGGTCTACAAAAAAGCTATTTAGTGATCACTTTTATAATAATTGATCATCACCTTCTATTAACCCGGAGATTAAACCCCCTACTCTTAATTAGCAGTAAAAGTTTAATTTTTCATAGTGATAATTATTTAAAGATACTCTCATTTAAGAGTACCTTTTAGCAATTAAAATTAAATGAATATACTTGCCTATATTTTTCTATGGGTACCAAGTATGTTCGATAAAATACATTTACTATAATTTTGTTATGGGACTATATTTAAATTAATAGTATTGAATTAAACGTCATTAATCTTTTTAACCCATAAGTTCTGAAGACCCTGAGTAATATTACATCCGCTCTCAAGTTTCCTGGCCGATCGCCCTTAAAGGGTTTTTCCAGCAAATTGTTTATATTTAACATAGCGCCGATGATACTAATACATTCTGAGGATAGATCTCTAAATCATAATTGTCATAGTGCAATTTACTGTAAATAAAGCTATATAAGAAACAAACTTACATTTATTCAAAAGATGCCATAATAATTGCAGATTTATTGTTAATACATATAAAGATATGGCTAGAAATACAAATGGCCAAGGGGAAGGTGGAAACTAAATGAAAAGGATGATCTTAAAAGTTACTTTCGGACCAAAAATATGTCACCTCATTTGATAAAGAACAAAAATACAACAGTTTTTGAGTCATGAATTCCTTCTTGGTTTTAAACACTTTAAAGATGAATCGAACATTATAGAACCGTTATAACAGTAACGGCGTCCTTTACCGTTAGTCTTATGAAGCTTATTTGCTCAAATATTATTATCTAAATTTTTACTTTTACGGCTTACATTAGGAACAGATACAGAAGACTGCGGTTGTCGCTTTTGCTTTTATTTTTTCCTATGCCTTGCAAGCTAAGCATAAAAAATTACTTTTTTAAATCTTTATATGCCAAGTTACGCTTCTGTAAGCACACCACCTATGAAAGGGATATGAGACGCTCGTTCTAGCAACAAGGGTTATAACAAGCAAGGCTTGAACAAAGCTAAAAGCTCCACTATTTTATTTAAGTGTAAAATATAGGGATGCTTCCACCAGGATTGCATAAACAGAGGATAAGATAATCCGTCTTATGTTTCGCAAAAAAAAATGATAAAGCTGCCGCTAGTTTTACACATCATGGCGAAGCTCCCTTAATCTACCAGTTAATGTATATACAGGGTTACAAAAATACAAAGTATTGTATAATTCTAGTATCCAGACTTATTTAATTATTTTTTGAACAGGCTTGCTATTAGTTGGCTAAGCGAAGACAACAATTACCAGCAAGCAATAATAAAAACTCAGTTTGTTTACTTGTGTTTAACCCTGAAGGTGTAAGTAATCTAATTTTGTGCTTTTTGCGACTGTTCGGTTTGGTGTAACAACATTCATAGATTGCCTCCTCTACTGCCTGCTATATTTTTTATCTTTGTTTTCTAGAGGTATTTATCCATAGTTGTGGCCTCTCAAAGCACCTATAAGAAAATATACGAACAAGATAGCTTAGCAATAAAAAGCTACCTGTAAATCTAGATTGTAATTTATAATTATCATTCTAGACATTGAAGCGGAAAAAAGGTGACCTCGAACACCTACCAAATCTAATACAGATACCATTTTAGCAAATTTGGTATTTACTTACCTATTTTAAGCAAACTTTCCTTGTTAAAATTTAGTCTTGCCTGCGAAGCCACAAAACGCAAAGCCATAACTCCTATTATTATAAGCTTATGAGCCCTGTCTAATATTGAACCTCAAGGTTATGGAGTATGGCCGCGTACGGTAAAGAAAATTTATAATTGGTTGCTAAGCCTATAAGCTCATTTGTTATTACTTAGCCCTATAAAAATTCAAAACCTATTCATAAAAGTTCTTCTATTTATTGTTTTGTGTTTGTTTCTGTTTTTCGCATTAGTTCCCCCCCCCAAAACAGCCCAAGCTTTCAAGATCTGAATGAAGCGATCCTTATCTAGTTACGCCGTCCCAAAAGCTATAAAGAATAGCACGTCTTGTGCGCCAGCTTACCTTAGAGAAGGCTATTTTTAACTATAAGTATTGAAATAGCCGTGGGTCGAATCGCAGGCCTAGTAGCTTGAGATTTTTAGACGTTGACCCCTCCTAAGCTATAATTTGTAACTTAAAACTAAAGAATACAGAATAGTGAGTCATAAAGGAAACCTTATGAAACTTAATTGGGAAACTTTTTAAGAATTATTAGACCAAACTCATCCCATCTCATTTATATTTTTTTATTATTGCGAATTTCGATGCGGAGTCGAACCGGAAATATCCTTTTCTGAGCTTAGGATAATCCTTACCAGTTAATTACTAAATTTCTAGCAATCATTTGCACAAGTGTATGGAGAGACTAGAGATTCGACACTCTTAAAAGTCTAGCTATCGAGTTTACGGCTCAACCCTTCTAACCGAATAAGGAACCCCTCCTTATAAGAGAAAATATTAAAACATTAGTGTATGGTTAACTTAAATCCCGTGCAACTTCACTACCACGAACCGATTCGCCTTATAATACCCGTAATTAGGGAGAACCGGCCATACGAAAGATTCCCAATAATAGCAGCCTTTGGGCTTGTTCATAGATACCATATCACACAAACCTACAGTTTTTTTTAACCAATTACTAGAAAGCAAACTTATTGCCATAAGCTCTTTTTTCAGGCATGTAACAGTGGTTAGACCAAATCGAGGGGTCATTCCCGTGGACATGCGTGATTCACATACTTAAGTAATTCTTATTCATTGTAGTCGAATTCACACTAAACAATCCCATTAAACTTTTTATCCTATTTTATTTTGAGGATAGCTAATTCACGATTTTTTGCAGCTCCTTTTGTCTCATGGCTTAATCAAAAATTTTATCATATCTATAATCTCAAAATTTTTTATTTTCAGCACTTCCTTATAATACTCTTTTTACGGATTCATTCCAGCTTTTATCCATTTTAAGTTTCGTCTAACCCCCTGAAAGGAGATAAGACCTTTAACGTTTGACTAATGTTTCCAAGCGCCTTTAACATCCAACTAAAGTAACTTGTAATTTTACACACTACTACCCTATGATTATTAAAAATACATGGAAATAATATCTAGGTAATATTACAGAATTTTTTAACAAAATACACGATTTTAGTACCAACCTTCAACTAATATACCACAGCCGAAATATGCAAGGTTACCTCCATTAAAGGCTTCATCCCTATTATTTCAGTTAATGGGAAAATTAATTGTACACCAATCCTGATTGGAACGCGGATATTTTCTAATTTAACCAAGAAACAAACTTCACCCGCGATGTAAACCCAGCCAATTCCATTGTGAGTCTGTATGATTAGTCTGAACACTAAGGGTCTTAGATACTCTTCAATTATTATTCGGGTAAGCTCTCCTTAATTCACAGATTAACCCTTTATTCATAGAAAGCTTTAATTGATACATTTCCATGCAATCCTTCTATTGTTAAAGGTTTTCTTTATTTCTGATATAAAACAACGCCTTCCTAAATAACAAGGTAGTCCGCATAATTTTTTTACTATAAAGGATATGACGAAATGTGTATAACTAAAAGTCGATTATTTGATCTATAGATCGTTATAACATATTGGATAGACTACTTCCCATGCTTTACTGTATAGTACCATGTCACCTTTAAAACTATGTTTGAATACACTTTAAAAGTATCTAAATCCTCTTTGGTGTAAACTATACCTAATCTAGCTTCACCAATATGTTAAGAATATTGTTTTTCTATCAAGATAATGGAAAAGATCCCATGATCAAAAGAAACCCTGTTTATAACCAGGGGGTGGTTTAGGTTAGTTTATTTTTTAAACTAGATCACGCGCCAATAGTGAATAATAACGGTGCTGATTTAAAGTTTACTAGGAATATTTTTAGAAAAGGGGCTTTGATTTGATAAATTTCTTTCAAACCCATAGAGTTCACACCTTATTAAACAACCTTATTAGTATAACTTACCGTCTACTCGTTGCTTTTAACAATGACCAGTTTGTTTTATCGGCTGCGGCGAACATGTTACAATCTGTAATTGACTTAGGGATCCGCGATAACCTTTTTCGTTTTCGTGATCATCTCGTGGACTTATTGCCTCTACTCTGAGTAATTACTTCAGCCACTCAAAATTCTTTCGTAAGGCTTGAGTACCAAGAAAGCTTTTAAATTGGCCCGCGAATTTGATAGTTTATCCGGCGGTCTTTGGACCCAGCTTCAAGAAGCATGGAAATATGTGCACGTCTATAAGCCCAACCAAATATAAAGGCCCATGACAGACTTGCCCTTTGTCCCCTTTTTTCTACCCTATCGTCGCAGGATCTAATGCCTTATCGAAGTGGAACTCTTACTCCATAAAATTCTTTATAATTAGCCACCCATCCAAAAATAAAGCCCCAGTGGATTTCTTTAAAATGTACATGGAAACCATAGTTTCACAACATAACCTGAAACAGCCGTGCAACCTCCTGTAATATTATTATTCAAATTTGGGTACAGTTTTTCGAAGGGATTATCCAATTAAACAACATACTTCAACCTTGTTGTCCAGAAACGGTCTAGAGATTTCAGTTCCTGTCGATGCCACATACTCTTGAGGTTTGGAATGATTTCACTTTCATTTAGAGACCAAAGAATATATTAATATTAATTAGTTTACTGAGGAACTAATTATTAAATTTTTCCATTAATCTAATGGCATTAAAATATTTTTACTGCCAAAGACTACTTGGGTAATTCATAATCCCTCGTTGTTCCTCTTCCTTCGTCCCTCAACGTCAGTTTTTACCTAAAGGGGTGGCCTTCGCCTTTACCGAGTCCCTTTAGGTATTAAAGAATTTCATTCTCTCCCTCCTAAAGTACTGCCCTCTCATATAACAACTCTAGTACAAAATATAACATTTATAAAGCTATATGCCCGTCTAGGTACCCTTTAAACCCATTAAGTAAATATTACTGTCTTCTTATCGTAGTTACCGGACTGCTGGCACGTAATTAAAGTCCAAGACACAATATACTACTGTCTTATCTAATATATAAAAAAGTTTATTCAATTTTTCATATAATCCTATCAGATTTCAATTTTAACCTGAATATCAAATAAGGACTTGCCCACGTTGCTCCCAAAGGTATGGACCAGTCTCACCTTTAGGGCCATGAACCTTAAAATTCCTCCTTGCTGTACTAATTGGCATTAGGGGTTTTTTCAAACCCAATGTGGTCGATCAAAGCCCTTTCAGATTCGAACTACGAGAAGGTTTGTTGGGACTATAAGTCGATTCACCTTAACTACTAACCTATCCGATAAGAGATTTCTCATCCTTCTTAGTCCAGACCTATGACCCCTTTATTATTATGAAAGGATTTAACCTTCTCTTTAAGGCCGGCAAGTATATCTTTAATACTCACCCTGTACACCGACTTTGTTTAATTAATTCTTAGTATTTGAAGTTACTAAATGTTGAGGAAATTCAAACGTACGATTAGCACTGTGGTCTAGCACTTGGAACAACCATAAATTTCAAGCTCACCAAAACTCAACCATTATCTTTTTGATGTAATCTTTCTTCATTAAACTATCTATTTATAAATGAATGTTTCATTTAAATTCACTATAAGTTATAAGATTTTCGAATATAAAGGCAGAGTGATAAATTATTTATAAGTTCTATTTATAAATACTATACTTATAAAAAATTCCTCATTTGTTCGCCTTAATACCGCTAACTAATCATTACCTCGGAGCTAGACTATATATAAATTAACCATATCATAAGGCGGCCTCAAATAAGAAGCTTGGTAGACACCTGCCGGACCATAATATGCAGACAACACCCTCAGCAACACCTATAGCAGCTATGATGTGAAAGCACTATTTTACCACTAATTTCTAAATTTTTATTATTACCTTAGTAAGATAAATTTTATTTGGTTTTATATATTTTCATTACTTACTTTTTACTCTATTCTCAAAATTATTGAGACTTGTAGTTTAGCAACCTTGCTTTCGGTAATTTACACGCTAAAAAAAAAAATACAGAGCAATATTTTAATGTGTAATCTTATTAGTAAAATATTAAGTTTAAATGCATGCTTATATAGAGGTTATTTATTTATTTATTTTTCTACTTAAAAACTTTGCATTTTTTTAAAACTACCTTTACCATAACAAAGTTTAACATACATTTAATGTTAGTGTTTTTTACTAACAATCCCCATCCACAATCCTCCGCTGATTTTCAGACGGCAGAAATTTACTGGTTAACTCTTTATACTAATAAAGGTAGGGTTGGACCTTCTACTTCATAAGATAGAATATATTCTCCTTCTTGTTGAGTAAAAAGTAGGTCCACCCGAAATTTTTATTCAAAAATTTTGGTATTGGTAATATCTACGGTTTGGTATTCTTCGCTACTTTTTTTCCTTAACCTTTTCCATAAAATTATATTTCATCATCCTTAGATTGATTAATCCTCAGGAATTAAGTTTATATTTCAAACTCACCTTATCCAGGATTATTACCTCATTACCACCACCATAAAACTAGGTTATAAGGTTGAGACGTGAATCGTTTATTAAGTAGAATCATCTATTTCATTATAAATTCATATTGTCATCCCTTATTGCGGTATTCCAATAATGACCATAAATTTCAAATCCTTACACTACATTTCGGAAAGTATCCAAATTTACCACCTTAACTTTTCATTTTTAATCCGCTTAATAATATTTCTTAAAAAATATAAATAGTTATAATTATATTATAAATCATTAAACTATACAATCAAGCCGCTTAGTTTAATTCCAAGCGTAAACTGTATAAGCGGTAGTATACAGAAATAATCAATATCAAAAATCAAAATTAAATAACCTTTTTTTAAAAATTTTTTACATAAACTTTAGAAAATAGAGTAAATAAAGTTTCTAATTCTTAGTTCTTTAAAAACACTTTTATAATCCTACAACCAAATGCCTATTAATAACAAATATCATAAGTGTAGAAAAGAAGTAAGTAAAATATATGAGCTACATATTATGAATATTATACATCTTTAATATTCCTTAGCTTACAAAATAAATAAGGAATTCTTGTTAATAATTAAGAAAAACTCGGAATAAAAATAAAATTTATATAATGTTTACAAATAAAAATTTTTTTGAACTAAAATCATCTTAATTAAATCAGAATTCGAAGTAAGTTCTAATAGCCCCATAATCGCTGCATCTATGTTTTATCAAAATACCCCTAGCGATACTATAAAAAAGTTAAT
>JACYFI010001654.1:0-13425 GCA_020975735.1 Ophiocordyceps xuefengensis | reverse complement strand
AATATGCAGATATTAAAACTCGAAATCTAACTAGGTTATACAAAGTCTAACATAGTTTTTGTTTGATAAACTAAACAGTCGAAGGATTAAGGCTCGTTAAATGGATGTTTGCTACTTTACTTAATTTGGGTATCTTTAAGGAAAAAAATACGTCCGAAATTTTCATGGTAGGAATTTTGTCTTCTACAAATTTTCGGACCATTAACGAGGAAAGTTCCTCGTTTTTTCACACCAAAAGATATAGGCTATAAAAATTCACAGGAAATTTGACAGATTGTGATGTAAAGTCGTGATTAATTTGAGAAATATAAAAAAGATTAATACTGAATCAGGATTATAAGAATGAGCCTCCGGCTATAAATAAAATGGAGGTGGGGGCATACTTCGTTAGAAGTACGCCCATGAATAGAGAAGGATATTTAACTAGATTTAATATATATCACATAATTGGTAATACGGGATTAGGGAACAGTGGTGGCTTAATAGGTCGTAAATATTTAAAGGTAAATCTAAAAAGTATAGAATTAAAAATGAAGACCATAGTCTGACCATTTGAAAAAAAATGGAAATAAGAAATAATATGATAAACATATAGACAGGCTAATTTGCCAAGAGTGTTACAAAATTGAGTGCGCGGTTTGGCGACCTGATGTCGCTTACTTAGCCTCACGGGACCGCAGGAAACTATGTAGGTGGACTTTTCGTGATTTAAAAAATGTTACATGACTGGGTTAAATCGTCGGAGACAGTACGTTTTTCTATCTTCTAGAGTAGGCAATTTAGAAAAAATAAAGAACAAAATTTTTGTTGCAAGGAAAAAGGCAGGCAGTTTTAATCAAGAAGGTTAAATATGGGTTTACTAGACCTTATGGTTTTACCGGTTGCTTTATGTCCTTAATTATTAAAAGTTATATTGCCTTTTGTATATATATATGCTTCCGTGTATTTATTAACATATCGGTGTTTTCTTTACTAGAGACAAATTGTGTAGCATTAAGGCACGGCAGAACGCTAAGTATAGTTAAAAAGATAAGTGCTGGAAAAGCATATAGGGCACGAAACGTTAACTTTAAATATTTGTTAATTAGTAATATACTATTACGGATTATATAGCTTTATCGTACGAATCTTAGTAGATTTTAAAGAAAATAAAGTACTAATATTAAACTATTCACTTCTTATTAAAATATCTATGCTGGTTAGCATAAAAAGTAAATGTTAATTTGTTCTTCTGTAGATCAATGGAAGATCATGCAATACTTGCACCGGGCTAACATATTGTATAATTAGCAATCTTTATATTTGCTAGTTTGCAAAGCTTTGGCTTATCTTTTAGCCTATATTTATTCTTGAATAATCACGCAGACGCCTACTTGGTTTATTGTTTTTGCAATGTATCACGTCATCTTGTTTATTGTTTAAACCTGGCTTTTAACCCTTTACAGGTCCAACCATGGCACCTAAATCTCGGAAGAATCAGGGGTGCACGTCAAATAAATGCTGGTTTTCACCTTTAAAGAAAAAATTTGCCTACCTGTTTGTTTTGTAGCAGGCTAAAAGGCTCCGACGATTTTTTATTGGCTTCTGCGATCCTTAGAATAAGTTAATGGTTTGCTTTATTTTTCTGACTCCTTAGAAGCGTAGCTTCGCTTAGTCACCCTTGATCTTTTTCGAGAAAAAAAAGTAGCAAAATACATCGAAACAACAGAATAAACTAAGAGCAAGCAATAAACACAATTAAAGTACAAAAACACCTAAAGTGAGCTTTCTTTCTACTATTAAATCAGTCATCTACACAAAACAAAAATATAAAATAAAGGTATAAGTAAGTGTGAAGAGCCAGAAGATAGGCAGGCCAAATCTCTGAGCTCTGCTTTGTTAGCCTCTTAAAATAAAAAAGATTTTAGTATTCAAGCGGGTTACGACATTAGCTCATTTAATCTACCAACGCGGGTTCGAATCTGTCTACGCTGTACCTGGGTTTGAGTAGAGTAACACTATTCCGGCTCAATGTCCGGGGTATATAGGTTGCCAGACCTATAAGCCGCGATAGCGTTATATCTTAATCGGTAAAGCATACTGCTCGTAACATAATTAAGACTCTCTTTATCGACAAGTCCCTTTTATAAGTTCAAAACTGAGTCCTTAAATTCAATAAATTTAAGATGCCTCAGAGTGTAACAAGGTAATATATTCAGAGGCTTCCCTGACTTTCAACCCTTTAATTGTAAACAAAATTTGACGGCCCTGGCCCAAAAACTTTAATAAAATTGTAATTTAAAACTCAACCTGGATTTTCTTGTAATGATTTAGGCGCGTTTTACTGCGATGCCCCAACAGATAGTTTTGATAAGTTAAAACAAAGGATTACTTGTGCCTTTATAGTTTTTTAATTAAGGCTGTGATTGGTAAAAACATCACATACATGCAACACATAAGAGGAATATATCTGTATTACGATTTTTACTTATGCGCAAGCTTGACTATATAGGCAGAATAATTATTTGATAAAAGTGCTTCTGTAATGTTTCTCTAATACATAAAAATATACGGCCCGATGGCTTCGCGCTTCGAGGCGGAGTGTAATCGACGATTTTAATTTTTTTAAAAGCACCTTCTACAAAGCACCGCGTGATGCTCGCAGGAAGTAGTAAAAAAAACACCAAAAGGAGATGAAAATTATTATTTATTACTCAAAAAATTTTGTGCCCAGCTTGATTTTATCTATGCCCTCTGAAAGGCTGTAGGCTAGAAAAACTCAAGAAAAATATCCTTTATGACAAACATTTGTAATTTTTTTAGTATCTTTTTTGTGCGGCCATACTTCGTCAACACCGCAAGAAAAATATAGAAGTATGTGATGTTTTCATGACAGTCCCGGGCCTAAAAATAAAGTCTATTTGAGGCATTTAATAATACACTATAAATTTTAACTCAGGAGCTATGATTAAAGATTTTTGATAACTTAAAACGATAATATGAATAATATTAAATAGTTTTTTGTAATTTTTTGTGCTTTCAGCTTATTAGTGCAAGGAAAAAATCAGCTAAAAGCACCCTAAAAATAAAGCACATAAAAGGGTTCTATAGCTTAATGGGTAAGCAAACTGCTCTAACAGTACAAATAGTTGTGCGAATTTCACATTTCGGCCCTGAGCCCCTGTATGTGGAATTTTGATATTTTGAAAATATTGTTAAGTCTAAGTGCTGAAAATGGTCAGACAGAGGTTGCCTTAAGCCAACTTGGGGTAGTCCATTTAGGTGGTTAAGTCACCTGCCTTAGAACAGTGATTTATGGTACTATTTTTTAGCTCTTTGGCATGATATTTTTTCTAGCAAGCCTTGTAGACGATAGGAAAAATAAAAGCACCAAAATAAATGAAAGCCAAGCTCCTATGAGTTGTAAAGATCAGTTAAATTCTGGATATCTAACATAATATAAATAAAGATTATTAATTAATACAGGTGGTATTGGACACCTTAAATATGTAAGGTCTAATGCTTTAATTTATTCTTCGAAGATGCTTTAATATTTATTTACAAATACAGGGGCTAAGCTCGCTTTAAATAAAATTTCTTAGAGCTTCATATTGTATCTTTTAAACAAAAGACAATAAGGCGCAGCCCAAACACACAATTAGTAAAAAATCTTGAGCCATTATGGGGGAAAAATATTATAGCTGAAGAATAACGAACCTTTTCCTTCCCAAGACATTACAATGTTCCTTTGTTGTGCCATTATTCCAATCAATATCTTCCTCTATGTTGTGCTTTGCTAGAAAAAAGAGTAGCTTGCCGACTCAACCGGGTAGTGTGGTTTGTTATGTAAACTAGAATTATATACAGATATTTAGGTATGTTAAATTTCGCAATGGGATAGTCTTTGTGTTTTTACACCTGATTCAATTCCTGTTCTCTAAGGTAAGTCCGGCAGCTCAATTGGCCGAGCAGGAGCACTGAAGAATCTGCTTTGGTTGTCAGTTTCAAAGCTTACCTGGGCAGCAAGGGACTTTTAGTCATATGGTGATACATATGACTCTTAACATTTGAGGTAGGTTCGATCCCCTGCAGGTCCAAATAATAATTAATTGGGCTAACGAGCTTAAAAAATTTGTTACCCTCGCATCCCTCTTTTAAGATCTTAAAGTAATTAAACAGAAAGTGTATCATAGGGTAGTCATACATTTTGGCTAAATGCGGGTGTAATTTGGATGTTGGAATCATCCCCTTTTAATTGAAAGATTTTGCTTCTTGTTTTTTAAATTATAAATAAACCTATGAAAATGAAAAATTTTTTAGTCTTTTAGTAGCTGCGTAAGTATTCTTTATTAGCCGAAGTGCACGAGTAAAAAAATCAAGAAACAGGCCTATGCAACAGCTATTTATTTTTCACCATATAAACTTAAGAAGGTTTATTGTTATTTTCTTTTTGAGGGAGGCATTAACTTGCTAATTCGTTTCTTGTGGTGCTGACGAAGTATGCGCACCAAAAAGAAAAGTACAGCAAGAAGAAGTATAAATCCCATTTAATAGCTTACGTGTTGATTTTTAAGCAGCCTATGCTTAAACCAGAAAAAAAACATTGCTAGAAAAATTGATTCAATAAACTAAATACTACCTTTAGGGGAGGTGTTATTAATTGCAACCCGAAACTTGCATTTTCCTGTTTTCAAGTTCGATTCCTTGACTCTCCATAAGTTTAAATTCATAAAATATGTGCGATGCTATGTATGTTATCCACCAACCCCAACAAAGCCTTAGATTTATCTGCAAAAACTTATAAATAGAGGGGTGGCAAAGCAGAGCTCTAAACATTAAATAATTTATATTTACTTCAATAAGTGAGCTTTGGTGAAACAAGTAAGCTTGCGCAATGATTGGCTACGGCTAATAAGGTAAAATAAAAGGATATAACAAAAGAGGTTGTTAATAATTATGTTATTTCAAAATTACTTCAAGGTATCTTTGATGTATAGATGTTAATTTGATAATTGGGGTTATAGGGTTAATAGTTTTTTAATAGATAATTATAATAGTAGTAAAATAATAGATTAAAGCGCCAAAGGGACTTTGTAGCCAACGGGATGGTAAGGTAGACTTACTTGTTCTCCCACTCCAGGCATGTGTCAGTTCAATCTGACTTACCCTATCAATACTTTATTTTATAATTAAGGAAAATTATATAAAAATTATTACAATTAACATAGGTTAATAGATTGGGATAGGACTTGTACAGTTTTTGGGCGGAGTTGTCATGTAGGCTCTTTTATAGTTAATTCAAATTAATGATGAATGGGCAATAATGAGGGAAACCCTACTTTCAGGCGAAGTCTCTAATAATTCAATATTATTTTTTTTAATTCACATGAATAAGAACTTCAAATAACCACAAACTTTAACACATTTAGGCTAACAAGAGGCGAAAAGCTCTTAAAATAATACAGTATAAATTGCACTATGTGATAAGCGTAATTTTCTTCTCTTATCTATTCGAAAACTAGTAGACGTTTAAATATATTTTTCTAAGTCATACGTAAATTGATTCATTTGAATTTAATCAAGCAATGGAATATAAAACCCTGTAAAGTAACATATGATTGAATGGGTGGTGTGGTTTTGTAAAGAATTTTTTTAAGGGCATCAACAAAGCGACTTGCTTGAAAGAGACATAAATAAAGATACTTGTATAATTCTAAGGCAAGGTTAATTTTATCACACTATTTAAAACATTTGTTTACATTAATCCAAAGACTACTAATGAAGTACGTAAAGAGGAAGAGCCTACCATCGGTAAGAGCCTATAGTTTTAGACTCTCTTGCTTACCTATTGTTTCCTTATTTAATTTGGGATAGTACATTTAATAAATTAAAAACTCTTATAAGTAACAGATTTGAATAACACATTTAAAGGCCGTTAAAGGGTTAATTATTACGTTAGACCATGCGAAATTAAAGGGGAGACAGGATGTTTTTAGGTACAAAAATTTGATTTAAAAATCGTGATTGTCAGTCCAAATTAGTGCTTATAAATAGAGGCATTTTTTCTTTTTTTACGTAATTATCAAAATAAATGAAGAGCTTGCATGATTATCTTGTACAAATAAAAAATAAGTAAAAAGCGCACACAACAAAAAGTGTTTATGGACTATGTAAGCCTTGGCCTGATTATAAATTAAATATAATGGACTTTGGCAGGGTCTAACGTGGCGATGGTTGTTTTTCTTTTTTTTTGTGTCTAACCTAAGCTATGCTAATTAAATAAACAGAGGGCGGCAAAGGACGTACTAAATTTTGTGCTTCACAGGTTTTAGCTAATTTAAAATTAAAGAATTATTTTAACTCAAACCTCGAATAGATGAGGTATAAACGGATAAAATACGTTAACACTGTTTAAATTGGTTATATCCCTTCTTCAAAAACAGTAGTTTTTAGGCAATTACTCTGCCTTTAAAGATATTTTAACATCCTTATTCCTATTATTAAAATTTTCCAATTTAAACGGGGATGCATACTTCCGACAGCAACTCTTTTTGGTTTTGTAAAGTTGTTTTATTAAGTTTAAAAACTCATCCCTCTTTTTTGTGCATGACTTTAATTTATTCTTGCCGTGCTGACGAAGATGCCGCACACTAAAATGAAGCATAATCTGGACATACTTTTTATAAGAAGTTTGGTTTTTTTAATAGCGCATAGCATAGCTTGCGCTATGCGCACCCACTAAATTCTGTTATAGATTCCGTGTATAGAAGTTCAATAAAAATAATATTATTCTCGTTGCCTAATTAGGTAAAGACAATGAATTTTAGTGATTTAAGTATTGGGTAGTATCGGGAATCACGCGAGATTAAAAATTTTTTGGTGGCTAAAAGCGAAGCTAAACGCCTAGTTTACAAACTGAGTGGTTCTAGACCCTTTCCATAATAATCAAGTGATTTTGTCTAAAATACACCTTTTTTTAAATAAATAGGGGTAGTGGTCTCATATTGATATAAAAGTATAACAATGATGGAGCTTCGCCCACCATAAATAAAATACCTGTTGTATACTACTTAAAACCGTAGAAAAAGTAAATTCTTAAACTATTTATATTAAAAGCAAATTGCTTGACAATGGGCGGAGCCCCTTGCACAATTAAAGGGACAGAATAATAATATAATATATGGCTAGCTTCCATATCCGATAGGAATGAGCAGGCTAAGCTTCGCCCTAAAATATACATAATAAAGACAGTAATTCACATTTGGGCGTACCAATTCAACATCGAAATTTAATGTAAAATTTAAAAGATGTAAATTCAGCCCAGAACTTAACTAAACTCAAAAAAGGCTACAGGTAAAAGTTTCCTTCAATCTTTATGCGGACCATATGTTGAGGGCAATTGGTAAAATTACCATTTTATTAGCAACAGAGCTTTGTAACAGTTATTATAAATCAAGATTAATTATTAAAACGATAAACCCTAAAAATGCAGGAGAGATAATATGTTGAACACTCTGAGTTTATATATTGGTAAAAATAATAAATATATTATTTAAGAGGCTTGCGCACTCATTTTTCTGCTGGCTGGTTTCACAGTAGCGCATATGTTTTCAGCTTTTCTAAGGGCGTAGCTTACTTAGCCATCCCCTGATTTCTTCTGGTGAAAACGAGCCACTAAAATTATAAGAATAAAAGTATTAATATACTTATTATTATTTTTAGTAAAATTAATACATTCAGGATATTCTTAGGTGTTGAAGAAAATTTACTTTATTATTATACAATAATTGTGAGCCTCAACGGTAGAAGCACACTACCTTGTGGTGAGGTTGGGCTCCGGTCAGATCCAGTTTTTTACCCATTATGTTATTTATTTTAAATTATTAAATGTTTTAAAATATGAATAGTTAATTTAATTATAGATAAAATCCCAAATTAAGTTTACTTGGAATTCGTTCTTGTTTTAATTATATAAAAAGACACAGGGTTATGGTTGGTTTAAAGGTTGTTTTTATATAGGATTTAGTAAAAGCAGATCACCCTATTGTAAAGATAAATTGTAAAATAGCATCGTTTTGTACATTATGCAAGAGATCAATGATGTGCATTTCACAAATAAACATTTACGTTAATGTAGGGTTATATTAATCTAATGATGTATGTTAACGAACATAAATGCTGCAATATACCTAAGAGATTATAATTAAGTGTTGTTGTTGGTGTAACATTTACAATTGGCAACACATTAGTCACCTTTAAAATGAAGATAGAGAACAAAAAGTCATTTCCTTGCTTCGCTCTTACTGGCGGCGGCTAGCTGGCTCGGCGCCAGAAGCAGCAGTTAAGCATTTTTTTTCTTGTGGTATCCCCCCTGTTAAGGGGGTTTAAACAACACATGAAAGGTTGAAGTAAAATTCTCGATGCTTTAGCTTGGCTAGCTTGCTAAGCCTAAAAAACTCCTTTAATAAGAGGCCTTTAACCATAAAAATAATTATTTCCCTGTTTAGCTTCCGGTTTTAAAAAGACCTAAAAGTCTTACCTTAATCAGACATAACTAATACAGGTGTCGCCTGGTTCTTTATTGACCCCTTCACACCCTCCAAACAGGAGATGGGTTCGAAAGAAGGGTTGCTTTTTATGTTAGGGATATACATAAGCAACAAGAATAAAAAAAATGTGTGAGGGATAACATTCAAGAGATAACCGTGCTTAGGTTGAATTTAATCAACTCATCTTATATGTGTTTGGGGGGTATGCCTTTTTATTCATAGTTTAACAGAATAAATATACCAAGCATATTAATATAAAAATTAAAATTTTATATTAAAGATAACGCCTTTTTGTTGGCAGCAAGGCTCACGTTGCATATAAACAGATAAAAATATGCTTTAAACTCTGTATTATTACCTATAAGGATATATTTGTTTTTCTAGGCCGAAGTCCGGCATATAAAAATAATATTTTTTTTTATGTATGACTACTTACGAGAAAACCACGCCCCACTCTTTCCAAGCTTTGAGGTAGTCTAAGAGGTAAAAACTCTAATCTCATACGTTGGAAATAAGAGGTCGATTCTCTTGCTCAGGCTTAATCTGTGACTGATTAGGTGATTATATAATATTTTTTTAGCAGCGCATTTTCAGAGACTTACTTTCCAGCCATGCTGGATTAAGATTGAAACCGACAATAAATATATAGAGTTTTCATCTAATTGATGTTTTAATGAAAATTCGATAGCTTGTACTGTCTAATGAAATGGTGTTCTGTCCTTTTAGAGCAACCCTCCTGCATCTTCTAGGTGTTTGAATCTTATCTCTGATATTTTCTCAGGTTTCAATCTGAAAGGGGGTTGATACTATTTTTTTTTTTGAACTATGTAATAATATCTATCTTATCTCTGTTGGTTTCTAACGCCGTTAATTAAAAACGTGTATATCTATTTTATTTAATAAATAGCTATTACATTATTTTAATTTTTGTATCTTTAAAATGATCGTATCCTCTTTACACGGTAATTACGTAAAAGTGTAGGCTAGTACAGGGGCGTCTTATTATAGTTGACAACAGGTAACAAATTTTTCAATAACAATTTATTATTTTTAATATAGTATATTAATATTAGACTTTAAACTAGGTTTCTTACCCTAGAAAGGTTTGAGTTATCGTGAATATTCTCTCTAAAAACTTGTTATCTTACGAATGTTGTTTATTACTAGATCAAAAATAATTACATCAGGAAGTGGCGCACAACATCTAAAAAATAATAGAATACCTTTAAATACTTAATATTTGTATAACAGGACTCGAATAATTAATCGATTTCTACTATGATTTAGTTTTCTTTATTTTTAGAGTATTGAATCGCAAAGTTTGTGGAATTAGATATATTCATACCTTATAAACAATCCAGGATGACTAACTTACAGGAGGTTCAAAGACTTTTAATTATTTGTGGTGGATATAAGTTTCTTTAGACTTTATAGTGGCCATTTGTGGTAATTATTATTATGCGTCAACGACTTAGTTGATGTAACCATACATAACTCCCGCACACAGAGTGAGGTGAAGGGGAATAGCCCGACAGTTAACTTCAGCCCTCTCTTCAAAAGGTGGGGGAAGGATGACATCTGATAAGTCTCAGTGCCCCATCGATAAGCCGAGCAGTCTTATGAGTAAACAGCTAACTGCCTGACCCTTATCTTAGCCAGGTTATCTCTACAAGGAGGTCATATCTCAGAAGAAATAGGATAATGTCGCATTAGTATATGGATTTTTGGATTTGAAGAATCTTACATGATCAGACGCAGCAACCAGGGGTATGAATAAGTTCATATAACCGTAATAAGAGTGGGGCTCTAAGGATGGATTTAAGAAAACTAATAATTGAGGGACTACGGGATTTACCTACAGAGCCTAAAGAGGCGACCTGGTAACAGAGGAAGTCATAGTTACGTTCCTATGGGAAAGGACTCGCAGGGATTACGCGTCTCTGTAGCTACACCACTATCGTTGGAAGCTTCCATATCAGTTTCAACTCCGTTTTGTAAAACTGCAGGAAGATTTATGGAACTTTGTAGAAACTACAAGTTTTTGTTGAAAACATAAATATACAGATGTTACCTTATATGTAAGTAATTATTATTACGCAGCTTAATCAAAAGATTCAAAAGGTAAAGCCCAGGTCAACATGAACTCCGGGTTATTAAATACCTACATACGTTGGGAGGATTGTCATAAGAAGCAAGTTATATGAATATTTCAAAGACTTGAAATGAATTGTACTTTCAATTCCACCCGGAAAAGGAATTTTATACCAAAAAGGGCCAAACGGAAGGTAACGACCATTGACTAATAGCCCCTCCCTAGGAGACAAACTTAGGTACAAGGAAGTGTAATTAATGATATTAGAAAGCATTTAAGTAACAAACTTTTCAACGAAAGGCAGGTCATGGGCTTTTGGACCTAACAGAAGCTGCCCACACCTACATTAAAAATGGGGTGAGACAGAAATTCGTTATGGCCAAATGATTTATAGAAGGCAGACTATTACTAAGTGTTTTGAGAAAGATCAATAACATAACTGATGGATGTCTTGAACGAAAGAATTAACGAACCCCCAAGATTTTTGGATTTAATTCGTAAGCGTTGGAAAGCGGGTTACATGGAATTCATAACTTTACTCTCACTCCGTGCAAGGAACACCCTCCAAGGTTCAAATAATAAGCCCATATTAGCCATATATCTTTCTCGATAAACTCGGAGTTTTTTATACGGTGGAACTAAAAAAATCTTCGACGTGGGAATCGATGCTACTATTAACCCACAACCTATGATTCCATTTCCCCGTATAAAAGGAAAAAAGCCAAACTTCTGAAGAGGGGAAATAAATTTACCATAAAGTTTTTACGACAAATCCCGTCTAAGCTAGAATAATTCGAACCCTAGATTAAAGAAAAGATGGGAATACATTAGTTGCAGATACTGATTATAGGTGTTAAGGATCAAAAAAAGACTGTGTTCAATCTTATGTCATAGATTAAAGGTGTTCTTAAGGACGAGTCTTAGGGTTTAGATCTTGTTCCGAAGGTAAACCAAAATAACCAACCTAAACCCAGAACACGTGAATTCCTATCGGGTTAGAGTTCAAAGCAAGTAATCATGGAAGACGTAGTCTAGAAGAAAGAAAATGATTTTGAGCAGGAATATAAAAAATATGAGATTTCCTAGCCCCCGATGACAAGGTACAAATAATTTGATCAAGCAGGTTTCTTAAAAAGTAGACCATACCCAAAATATTATCTGAGAAGCGAAAATCTAAGAGATGCATACATCTACTATACAATCAGTCTATTAGGAGGTATAATAAATACTATCGTTTCGGCCGATAAGTTTTTAAAGCACCTTATCAGCAAAAGTACACTATATCTGAAAGAAATTTTGTGCAAGGACTTCTAGAAGCCAAATCCAAAGCTGGACTCAAGCTAAAAAATATATTGCATTATGGGTAAAATCTTTATAGGGCTAAAATAAGCATGGGTTCGTAAAAACATCAGTACTAGGAAATAAAACTGGCGTCTTCCCCCAATATAAAAAGTGGATGATATATATTTAAAATTTCAAATGGCCCGAACTATATTACAAAGCATCTTTGGGAGGTATTACTTGTGTTTATTTACTCCGACTAAGAGTTGGAGATGCTCACGTTCTATGATGAAGGCCCTTAATCCTCAAAGCTAACGAAAGGTAGATAAATTTTGGGCTCGAAAGAATCGGTAAAGGAAATCCTTATGTAGAGGTGCCAATGAAACTCATAGCATAATACCATCTCACAACGGAATAAAAAAAAAAAATCCTAAGACAAAACCTGGAGAGGCCGTTTATGTGGGAAAACCAAGTTCAACGTCGGTCGGGAAAGGGAGGATTCGGTAATAGGTTTACCTTTTCGCAAGTGCATTTATTAGGGGCAGCTTATTATATGCCCAATATGAGGAAGTTTAGACTTGAGTCTAGAAATAATTTTTATATTATAACTAGTATAAGTGCAGAGAAGCCTATAAGATTTATGAATATAAACCTTAACTTATGAATATCTCTTTAGTTATATTTAACTTATTAGGTTTTATAAATTTAAAGTAAACGGAGCACCATTTCATTTTTTTGATCTCCTAAAATAAGGACTGGGAAATCTTTATCAACAAACTTGAGGAGTAAATTATCAAAATTTCCGTGAAACCCCCTTAAAGTTTCTGTACTAAGCCTTATATGAAAATATATCGACGGCCTGAACACCTAATTACTCAGGGTTTATAGTAATAAGCCAGAAGCATAGAGTAAAAACGAAATGGGGGCAATCGCGGATTTAAGTCAGTAAGAGCATTTCGACCAAGAGTATATGTAAAAAGAGCAACGAGTAAATTTGGTAGTGTTGATTGGTATAAATTTTACCTCATTAAGCTAACTCTACTGGGGCTTGCGAAAGAAAGGTTATCAAATGTTAAAACCCTGTCTCTAAACCAAATTATTCAAGACAAATTTTATCTCTACTGGGTCTAACTTTAGACAATGGCAAACTACCTTTAGACCCCTGAATTTAATATCCGGATTCTCTGTGCAGGGAAGGGATGCTTTACTTTGTTTAATTTCGGTAAATCACCAAAACCTCAGTAGGCTTGACAATTCGGACGGTTAACTTTCTCAATTAATCCTACATCTAAGAGACCTAGTATTTTTAAAACCTATTAAAGCCTATTTTGGAGGCAGGGAAGAACATGTAAAGAAAGAAATGGTTGTTGTGATTTTACAATTAGGTTCTTTTGTATCAAATTATAACAAAAAGTATATACTCAATATATGAAAATAATCCTCTAAATATACTCAGAAAATCTGAGTATTAATTATTAAAATAAAGGTTAGTCTTATGATGCACGAGCGGGACTAGAAAGAGCT
>JACYFI010001653.1:0-15186 GCA_020975735.1 Ophiocordyceps xuefengensis | reverse complement strand
TTACGACCTTATAACCCTATTTTAAGTTTGAATTTTTTGATGGATAAGCTATATGGGAAGCTCCTTGGTGTGTTTTTTTTTTATAAAAAAAAGATAGATTCCCGATATATAATTGGGATCAGATTGTTATTAATGTAATTGTCTTTACATTATAATTATAAACTACTATAAAAGGCCTAGCTCTGGGACAAAATAAATTTCTTTGCTAAAAGTAATATTATCCTAATTTTCGTAAATGTACAAATCAAATTCCAAGTTTTCCACTGGGGGGCCAGAGTACACCTTACTTTATTGTGAATAATTTTAAAAAAATCTACCCTCCGTTGCTCTTTTACAGCCGTATGATTTTCCTAACTTATGATTTTAGATCCGCATGCCCGTTCGTATTACTCGAATCTTCCTTAAGGTTGTTACATTACATGCAGTCTTAGCTGATCCATTCTAAAGGACTTTCGCCAATAAGTTGGTATTAGGAGTCTTTAGGGTGTCCCCCGAAGTTTGGTTCCTATCACATGTTCCCGGGGGGCGTCCTCCATTTTCATGAATTCTGTTTAGCCTCTAGTATTTACGCCTTTCGTATTCTTCCTACTAGCTTACTTGTTTTTACCAGCGATCTAGGTAGGTTTTTGTTTCATCTTCTCTTCTTTGGATAACAAATATTATTTTGGTAATTAGATTTCAATATATTTACTATTTTTCCCAGCACATTTTAATAAAAAATTTTGTCCTTTAGTTAAAAAAAAATACTTCTCATCGTTTTAAATCCTTTTAGCTAATATAATACTTAGAGGTCCACGGTACTTAAATTATTTCCATAAAAGCTTTAAGCGGAAAATGTTTCTTTTAGTTACTCATGTTCCCAGTCCTACTTCGATTATATTTATTATTCATTTCTATTTAGAAAAATAAATCCCATTATTTACTCTAAAACGTCGCTACCCCCAAGCCCCTATCTTACTTAACTATTTAAGTATATTTATACATTTAAACGTAGGCATATTGCTATTGTAAATACATTAACGATATATTAGCTGAGGCTACTCTAAAAAAATACTTTTTTAGGCTGACAAGGCTGCACACAATGTCAAGTCTGTTATTAACATTTGTTAATAGAACCAATTTCTATTAAATAATAATACTAATACTGTTGAGCATCAATAACTATTATAATGCTGTTGAGGTAATTGAAAAATACTTAGTTATAAAGAACATAATATCTATTATATAAATTTGTAAAACAACTATTAACTTGTTTAGCCACAATACTTTATAACTGTCTAGCTAATTATACTATTAACTTTGTTGAGCCATTATTTACCTGGAGTATAAAATGTTATTAAATGAAACTTTTTATTAAAATGGTTGTTATATAGAAACTAATACACAAAATCTTCATTTACAGGAAACTTGACAGTGAGTATAGTGTCATTTCACACAATTCCCGCCCTGCTGATTGTAATTGTGTCTATGTAAGTAATCCCTCTATGAAACGTTTCAGTACAAGGTCTTCGGCATATTTGTTTAGATCCGTGAAATTTTCGGATGCTTCTATATGCCCTTTAGCAAGCGCTTTGGTTACGAGGTCACTAAAATATTGGCTCTTCTATGACTATCATCCTTGTCGCTATAATAAAAACCCTTCTTAATTTCACTTAACAATAGATTAAGGAACCCCCTTAAACTTTGTTCTGGGCTGTTCCCCTTTTACATACCATGGAATCTGTTAAGAAAACACAATTATATCCCTAAATAGTTCTATATAATATTGTGGACTATCCCATTAGACTAACGGCGTCTCATTACGGGCTAACTTCCTAAAGGTCCCCGAAATAAAAAAAAATTATTAAAATTTAAAATAATTATATGTTAATCTACACGCTCTAAATACGATAGATTCTCTTAGATATACTTCCTCTAATATCTTAACAGTTGTCTTTAATACCCCTAAATATTACACCCACTTAGCTTAGGTACGTAAAAAAATCTAGATGCGTTTCGTTAGATTCTCATATTTAAAAGTACTAAAAGTTGATTACCTTAACCTCTGCAGTTACTAGCCTGTAATATTTGCTAAAGCTTCCGCGGATTACAAGGATTGTTTTTTGACTATAGTTAGATGGTAGGGTAGATAAGATAATTGTTCTTTTAATTTCTGACTAACCTTCTTACCTACAATTTGTTACTGATGATAATATCTTCTTTTATACCCTCTTCCGAAATAGGTTTTAATTAAACTCAAGCTATGTTTTTCATCACTATGTTAGGGGCGACCTCCTGATTAAAGAAAAGCGTTTTTAACAAATATTAATATTCGGTTTTAACTAATGCCAAGAAATCTGTTCTCTGTTATATAAGGCTTCGATTTACAAATACTTAATTAATTTCGTAAAAAGTAAAATCTAAGTACGGCCCATGTTTTTAAGTTAAAGCAGCATGAATAGGCTAGGATTGCCTATTTTTAGGAGCGAACGCGTCACTTTCCTTATAAATAAGCCTCCCTACTCTTTGCTAAGAATTAACCATAACCTACATAACTTATTACCATGTGACGTTATTTATTCATTTATAGATAACTCTGATTTATTTTTGTTATCTAATAAATATTGGACATTTTCTTTGGCTGGGCTGGGCCTCGCAGCAGACAAAAATTGCATTACTATAACCTTTTATAGGTATTATCTGCAGATGTCTGGAATGTTAAAATAAATATTTCCTCATAATTGTTTTTTGTTTTTTGTAATACGTGTTATGCTATTTTTCAATCCGTAAACACTTAATTATAAGAAAGAGATTAATAATATATTTTAATGCCATTCCATTCTTCACGAATAGGGCCCTGACTATATCTTAAAGCTAATATAATTTATAACTATATCTATAAGCCAAACCACATTTAGTCCGATGGAACTGCACACCCTAAAGGTGTCTTGGCTGCGGATAATCCATTGTTATATAATCATTGATTTTACTTACCTCCACGTGTCATTACCGTGAGCCTAGAGATGTAAATTCTGCATCTTACTCTTGGTTATTTGGATCTCTTTAGGACGTTTCTCGCTAATTTGATGGTTTTACTGCAAAGAAGGTTCACAGATTCACAAAAGGCTGTAACTTCAAACCCTTATCCCATTCTAATGTTGATTATTCAAGATATATTCTTTGCCCATTCCGAAGTTCGTACTTACTGCAGACTGATAAAATCTTTCATGAATCCCCATTCTTGTACAAAATAAAACGTTTTACACATTCTTTTTCTGAGATTAAAATTTATGTCCCTGCTAAGTATACTCTTGTCCTAAATTTGCCAGTACCTTTAATGGTTTTGCAGAAAAAATTATAGCTTTTCTTTTAACCGAAATTCTTATATGTATATTAAATATATAAAAAGGGCCAAAGGCTCGGGGTAAAGCTGAAGTACCTTCTCCCCTAAATAATGAAGTAACCTATATATTAACTTTATACCGTTTGAGGCAACAATAATAGAAAGTACTACTCCCTCTTTAATTAAATGAAAATATTTTTTATTATTCTTCACTTTTTATAAGCTTTAAGGCTTCCTGCTGGTTTAGTAACACCTTATGGTGTTGAGGCTGCTGCTGTAAATTACCGTAAGATGACTTTTTTCCGTAGTATCAGTACTTAAATAAATCCGACTTTTTACCACACCTAGAAGGCTTTATAGCTGATTTAGGGCTATCCTGTTGCGGTGGTTTCTTTCTGAAAGTTTAATACCTTTTTCGCTTTTAAGTACTATTTTTATCGCTAATCTATTGTGTATATATTCCTCCTTGTTGACCTGCAATACGTTAATTGATTTTCATAGCTTCCTCATTAATATCAGTCCTCTCGTAAAAACTTTAAAGTTCTTCGTGTTTAGTTTCTATAGCTAGGGAAAAGAATTTTGCTTTTTCTAGTACGTTATATATGGCTTTTCTAAAAAGTCTAGATAGTATATGTCTCTTTTTATAACTCTTGTTCTTGTATCATGTAATGAAGTTTCTAATATCACATAAATAAAGTTACTGATACTCATATTTTAAAAGAGCCTCCTGCCCCTGAAGAAGGGTTTTTTTACGTAAAGGTTAAAGGTTAACATATAATTTATCAGAATCTATAGTTAAAATGTTTACGCTACCATATTCCCTCCGGGGGAGTAGTAACTTTTTTTTAATTAATATGTATTATCCGCAATAATATCCACCTTTATTTCTTCCTCGGAGGGAATAGGGCGAAGCCGCCATCATATAATATTTTTTGAATTTTATCCAAGGATAACTATTATTGTATTATGTAGATTACGGGTGTCATACCTTTAAGTTGTAAATATCGTTTTCATGATGAGCTAGGCGCCTAATTATATTCTGTTGATACATCTTAAATGGAGCTATATTACTTTTTTTTAAAGCCCTATTCATGGCTCTTAATAAATGTGTAACCCAAATAGTTACCTCTTCTCATTGCTTGCAATTATCCTACTTATCCATGGTCAGGGGAGATTAAAATAAGCAAAGATAAGCAAGTTTGTTTTATATTTTGCAATTACTATTTTATACTTCTCTATAAAACCCTATAAATATAAACCTATTGAGCTTATTTCTATTTTAATTTATTCTGTATCCTTTTTCGAATAAGGTTGCTATATCTAAAGCTATAATTAGTGAAAGCGTAAGCTTTGCAGGTAAGCTTTGCCATTATAATTAATAAGCCAACCACAATTTAGGTCGATGGGACTGCCACACTTATAGGTGTTTTGGCTGCGATCGCCCATTATATTAGTATTCAACTCCTATGTTTTTACCTTACCCACACGAGTCAATTACCTGTGCCACAAATACTGTTACCATAGTTCTGCTTGGTCTAAGATGCTTTAGGGGTTTTCCCGGTTACAACTTTGTGGATTTATTGAGAGAGTCATTTCTAATACTCTGCTTTTTAATAGTATTGCTTACTATCCTTTTCTTACAGGCTATCGAAGGTTCAGTGTTGTCTTTTTCACTACACCTTACCACAGTCTTCGGGAGATTTATTGCTACAAATCCCCGTGTTTTCGGCCTTTTAATATCTTGAACTTTGGTTAGAATCACGCGTGCTTGGGTCTAACTTTAGAGCACTAGTTCGTTATTTTGACGCCGGGTTAACTTACCATATGCTCCTCTAACGTAACTTGGTGCCCCATATGCCCAAAAGGTACGTTTTTTTAATCGAACTGCTATTTAAACTACCCTAATTTTCGTTTTTAGTCCCTCATGGTTACTTCTTCCACTATCGCCATATATCATCAAATTAAGCCTTTGAGGAAGGTTCCCCATTTATTTTAAACGTTTTTGTTACCCGTTCTAACTTTATGGTACTTATTTTTTCACTTCACGTCTAAGTCATAGAATTCTCTTTTGATTTTATTTTCCTGAAGTTTACTAGATCAGTTTTCAGTTCACTTCGTTTAGCAGATTAGATTTCTCGTAGACTTATGTAACTTAATAAGGAGTTCCCCAGATATTCCTCCACCTTGCCCCACCAGTTTACTCTCTGGAATTTGCTATACCAAAAACCAGTAATGCAAACATTCAGAAGAGATTAGCAGCATCCCCTTAATTCTAAGATTATGAAACAATTGTGCATGGCTGGAGACCCAGCAAAGACCATTATCTATTATTATTATAGTTAATAATTAGTTTACAATCCTTAATTACACTTCATAATAAAAGCCTTTAGCATAAGAAATAAGGTAATTTAAACCAGGTTTTTCAATCAGACCGCCTTTCACCAGGAGCGAGCTTAAAATATTGGAGTTTTATTGCCAAATGGGTATATATATTTCTCCTTGATACATGGCACAAATCCAGTAATAGTTTCGTTTTATTTAATACTTATATAAAATTACCAAGTAATAACTTATATTCTTTGTTTTAACTGGTATTTTTCATTGGTTCTAAGCTAAGGTATTTGGGATTTTTCGGGTTTACTGTGAATCGAACCCAGGCAAAAACCTTTCTCCCAGGAAAGGCGCTTTTACCACTTCAGCCATAACCCGTTGTGGATCTTACATCGTCAATTATGTTAGGGCTTATTAACAACTAATACATAAAAATATAACTAAACTCAAGTTAATAGTTTTATCAATTAATTGTAAATCAACCCTCGACACGCTTAATTATTATACAATTGTGAGATATAATAACCTTCAAATTCTAAAAGATATAATAATATATTGCTTGCAAGCACAAAAATATAAATTACTAGTTTTTTACTCAGTAACCCAGCGAAGCGCAAAGCACCTAATTCGAGATAGGGGGTATGTGGACCATGAAAGAAATAAAGCCAGCGATAGGTTAGCATCCTATGAAAATTTTCAATGAAAATTAATAATTATTCCCATTTGCGCAGCTGCAGTTGGTATACTTTCTAGCGGCTTCTACGGTTTTCCCTCTGGCCTTGCACCCCCCCGCCCGGATCCTTCGAGATACTGAGGTGGCGTGGCGATCTTTCGAATACAGGTAAAGAATTATGTATTGCATGCTTCTGGATACGGTGTTTTAGTGATACAAGGTTACCTCAATGTAAGTACAATACCTCTTACTTATCCAAGCAGTCTATGCAGGCATAAAAAGCCCCAAGCAACTAGCTTCTTATTTTTTCATAGTTAACCAGCAGCCCCTGACCGGTTTCATTACAAGCCTTTGCTTCACAATCTCTTGAACATAATTTTTCGATCCTGAATCCCGCCTTGCTTTGCACCGCGCTAAAGGGTGGCTAAATGTGGCTAGCCTCAGGGGTATGGAAGCCACCCCGATCTCTTTCGTAGATAGGGTTTCAAGCAAACAATTTTAATGTTTATTAATTAACGGTTAACAAATAGCTTATAAGTGTATATCATCTAACTTGTTCATTGATAACTCAAGAGTTACTTTAGGGATTCTGAACCAAGAATGACGGTTGAAGCTTACCTATTTTTACCAATTAAACTACACGCTTTTATGTTTTTTCTGGCTCACAGCGTCAGGAGCTAGGGGTGGCTTAGAAAAGTAGTAGTAGGTTACAAAAGCCAACAGCCCATAATAAAAACAGCCCTGTATACAGAGAATGATCCGATTCGAACGGATGTGGTGTTAAACAACCTAATAAAAATTCAAAAGCTTACCACCTTAAACCGGAACTCGGTCAAGTGCTCTTAATCGTACATATTTAAAGGCCTGTCCTTATAAAGCTTTTCTTATAAGTAATCCTGGTTATTACTTAATCCTGCTTTTAGGTTGAAGTCCCCCCCCCCCTTCCTATATTTTTGTCCTTTTAACCCTCGAACTCTAATCCCAATATCCCCTTTGCTTTGCATCCTTACCTATCCTAGCTTGCGACACAAGCAAGAATAAATCAATTCAAGCCCACCTACAAAAGGGTATCGAAGCCACGCCACTGAAACATATCATACCTCCTTAGTGACGGTTCAGGATCGCTTTAAGTTGCAGCGATCAAAAGGGATTTGTGGGCAGGCCAATCCCTCCCGGCTGAAACATCCGGAAGCGCTGATACTTTCTTACTCAAGGGAATACAGTTACCGATTAAGTTTTCAAGAATGCCTAATACTGCCATATATATTTAGATACTTGTGAGCCTATATGTACTAGTATTCACCCAGAATTCCTTAACAAAGGTGTATTGGTAAATACACGATCGATTTTGATTTCCTTTAGGTAGTCTAAAGCTGCACACTATTCTTATTATCTTTTGGTTCAAGAATATAGGCTAATTTGAACTAGCTCCCTAGAGCCCAAGATCTTATTTTTTTTTTTGTTTTTGCTTATTATTTTTACCGGGCCTTTAAGCGAACGTTGCTCAAGGGGGTATAAAAGTTAGTAAAGCCCGTAGCAGCAAACAGAAGCGTACCCTCCCCACACGTACCTGTAAAAAAATAACGTCATTAGATTAAGGAGTTATAAAAGTTCAACAATATTAACCAAGTTCTACTCTTTTGTAACGCTTTATATTTCAAAATGAGAAACGTAAAGGATTTGAACCTTTAATTTTCTTGTGTGTAAGGGACAAACGGTTCTACCACATTGAACTACATTTCCATTTTTATTTTAATAATTTATTACGGTAGCTTCTTTGATTTATTTGTTAGCCTATTTTATAAAATAAATAAGCATGCTTCTATAATATACACACGGAGAGGCAGGACAGCAGTCTAAAAATCAGCGGAAGCTACTACTGTTACTCACACGCAGCCGTAATAAAGAAAAAGATATTAGGTAATGTTTGGTAGGGGAAAAATACATACATGGCAAGTGCACATATTTTTCCTGTTGTTCACGCAGTGCTATACCTAGTTTTATTTCTAATAACGTGCCTAAAAAATGACGCAAAGTATTATTTGTCTACTTAAACCAGGCTAATTCTGTTGACGGTAGATTAAACTGCAACCACCACCCGCCCCCTATTTTGCAGATCGGCGCAGGAGTAAAGGTTTAAATATAATAGAAACAGAGGCCGAGCTCTGTGGGAAGCCATTCGTAGATCTACCTTTAGCTGAAGCTTGTTTTAATTAAAGTGGTTACAGTTTAGCAATTTTAAGATAATAGAAATTACACAAGGGAAGTCCTTTAAAATACAAGAAAAACATAAATGTAAACATAAAGCTAAGTCTTTACTGTTAAGCTAGACCAAAACCGTATCACTTATACCTTTTCATTTAAAGTTGCTGTATTGAAATAAGTAGTACTTTTAACTTTGGCTTGTAACATTGCTAAGAAGCTAAACATAAAATATTCTTAGTCCTTAAGGCAAGAGAACAGAAAGAGAATGATTCAAATTTATAGCTTGCTTGGCCTAAAAAAATAACTTTCATATCCATATTAATTGCTTTTCTGGTATCTTTTTTTATCGTAATTTTATTGGCCACTATCATCGCTAAAAAGAAGAGTTATACTAGAATAACCAAATATATATTAGAATGGAATAATATAATATAGTTTTCCACTACTGTAGTCATGGTACTTTGCTTTGTGTTCAAATTACCACTCTCTATTATACTCGTTAACAAACATAACAATTAGGCTGTTGTTGGTTTCTAGATTTTTTGATGTTATATGGTATAGTGGAACCCCAACTTCTTCTTTTAGCCATTATAGGTCACATATAATTTAACTTGTTTGATATAAATAAATTGGATTTGTTTATTTACTATTATAAACTATTAATTGCATGCCATAGATAGTAAAGGCCATATTGCTGTAATGCATAATTTAATAATTGTTACAAATAATGCTAAGGGGAACTAATTTTCTATTATTGCTTTGTAATTCCAATGGTGATTCTCTATTGAGTTAATAACATCAGAATAAATAAAAATCATAAATAGGCCCCTATATATTAAATTTAATTTAAGAGAAACACTATAAAAGGTTAATCCCTTAATAATTTATTAAATAAAGAGAAATCAGATGCAAACAATCCTATTAAAGACATAAAAGATGCTATAGGTATTTTTATTAATTATAAACAGTTATACGAAAATATGCAATTATACTTAAAACACTAAGAATACTACTTATAACCATTAGAAAATACATCGTTACAAGTCAAAAGGTCAAAACCCAACTTGACTACTGGCTTTTATTTTTTTTTTTTTAAACCCTAAAATATGGAACTAAATTAATTATACTGCGGGCCTTACTTTAATTTTTTCTGTTGTGCAGTTATCTCTTACATATAAGGCTTCCCTAAATCCCCTTGCTTTGATCCTTACTCCTGCGTTCGCCCACAGCAAGATAACCTAAACCGAGCTAGCTACAAAAGGGTCAATTCATAGACCACGCCACTATAAAACCATAATTATACTCCCTTAGGAACAGGTTCAAAGGTATATATAGGGTTCGCATACTTCTGTTTCCCTCGGGTTGGTTAGTGAGAAAAGTAATGCACCCCTTCTTCCGAGATAGGGAAAATAAGTCATACCAATTCCTGCCACCCTTAATAGGGAAAAAAAAGTCTGCATCCTGTAGTGTACTGATCCTTTGTGAGGTTGCGTATTATTTTGTAATATTGTTTTATACTAAGCTAGCGTAGCGTGCAATTAAGAACAATAAAATTGAACAGAAATGAAAGGAGTAGGTTCCGGCCACTCGAAAGTGTAAAAATATGTAAGGAAAAATTCTACACAAGTCTTTATTCCAATAATCCCCACAGGGGGTCGTCCGCCAAGAAACGGGCTTTACTACTCATAAACGCGGAATAGCAGACTTTGAATGCACATATTCCAAAATTCGGAAAATCAGTGGGTTCTATCAATTAACTTATAGCGTTTAAAATATATTATTTTGTTTAAATATGCTTTCCGATATTTTTTATTGCTAGTAGGGCGAAGCCTTCTTCCTAACTTTACGGGTAACGAAGCTAAGGATCAGCGAAAGCTCATATTGAAAGATCCTAAAATAATTAACAAGTGAACCAAAAATGATTTATAGTATAAGGTGAGAGAGTGATCTGTTAAATAACAAGCTAGCTTTCTATTCTTATTGTAGTAAAATTTGAGGATCTAGGATTTTTTGGGCTTTTTAAATCCTGAACGCGAGGTTAGTAGTAAAAGGGGATTTGTTCAGGAAGTAAGAGCCCAACCCTAGAGGTCCACAGCCTATAGTAGCTACATGCTTTAAAGATATTTTAGGTTTGCTAATGTTAATAGCTTGCCGTACCAACCACCTAAAAGACCAAGCTAATCTTTCCGTAGCTCCTTCGCTTTTAAGCTTTGCGCCAGCAAGGGGATATAAGGAGAGTATGGTGACGCAATGTACGCATGTTTTCACCTACTCGAACCAACAACACTTAAAATTAATGACCTCTTTAATACATAATAATATTTAAATATTTCATACTAAAGTTTATTGTTAATAATATTGCAGAGGTTTTTCTGAATTTGTTATGCTTAAGCATAACAAAATGAGACCCAATCGTTACTAGTAAGCTCTTTAAGAATAGAAATCAATTTTAAAATATTGAAAATCAATTTGATACTCAATATATGAGTGTCAAATGAAAAAGTTCCCATCATGAATCTCCCATCATAATCTGGTTTCGAATACATTTTTTAATGGCTGTATTTATCACATTTACTATTGTTTATCCTTTATCTTTCGAGAATCTTTTATGTCATAATTCAACATCAGAATCAGGAAATCACTTCTTCTCTTTTTTTACTACTCTTTAATTGCTCCTGCGCCATGTTTTCAAATTGTTGAGGCGCAATGCTCATCCTTAAAATTTCTAATTCTGAAGGATTCAGGATTGACTAGTACTTGAATTTTGGGATTCATGCTTATCTTCGGAATTGGTGGATTGGTACCTTAGGCATTACTTAGGATCAAGTTGAGATGATTCTGTTAAACAGGTTATACTGACAGAGATGGTAGATGCACTTCGTAGATCTAATTTGGATAATTTCATCACCCCCTAAGTTTGTCCTTCACCCGTCTTTTTTCAGAATATTTCACTTGTGAGTAGAAAACCAGAAATGGGTAATCCGTATCGTGCTGGTTAGATTCTACCCACTAGGTGATACTCACACCCAAGTTACCGACACTATATAATCTCAACCTTCTGCTGATTCTCATCGGGACTGTAATCCCAACTAAGGACGATACAAAATCTGGACGAGATAGCAAGCAACATCTGTCTACTTGGTATTTCTCCATTAGGGTATGGTTATGCAGGGTCGGATGCATTAGGCTTTTCTTCTTCTGCCTAGTATACCTTTAGAATATGTCCATTGGGTGTTTGTCCTGTCAGGATAGTATTAGAACGGCGGTCCATTACTTCTACCTGGTGCGCGGAGTTCCCATGGGATTAAGTACAGTATGAGGAATGGTCCATCTAGGCGTTCTTAACATAAAGATGTGTCAGTAGTACCTAAAATATTCATATTTATAATATTTTATTTACATTTCATTCATTTATCGGTATCGTTTTTGGTGCATGTTTAATTGTTATCCTTATTATGTCAGGACCCCTCAAGTATACATCGGACGATATAAAATAACAGCACTACAAGATCCAACCAAAAGTGGGTTCCAATAAACAGAAATACTCGAGTCACTAACCTAATTTGAGGTGTGATCTGTTAAAAATGATTATGGCTTAATATTCTTTATGGCCTACAGCCTTATGAAAGATTGTACCTATTGATAACGTGGAACCCATGAACCCGTTCCAAAAGAAGAGAACAAGTACAAAATACACCATCACTTACAGTATGATGAAACTAATATTCTATTTCTTGAACACGCAAAAGTGTTAAGTGTTATTGTTTTAACTTAACATTATTTGCAATTAACATCCCATTATTTTGCCTCAGACGTATTTCATTATAGCTCAAATTATTGTAGCCATTTACACATCAAAGTTTTTCAAATATATAAATATAAAGAACAACACAATTAAGCATATTGCGGTACACAAGAACAACCTTTTTATCTAATATATGAGTCCGTTGGAACCATTCTTTATCCTAAATCATAAGTAAACTATAAAATAAGATTAGGCACAAATATAATCTTTTTAAATTATTAAAAAGGGCTTTGCCTGGTGTACAAACCACATGATTAATATTTTAATTCTTGTAATATATTTAATTAAATAATTTATCAAGAGTTCCCATGTAATTCTACTAAGTTAAGAATACCTGACAAAAATAATATGTATCTAAATTTTTTATAATACTACTTTTAAATTAGAAAGCCCTTCATTTTTACCTTTTTTGTTTTATTGTTGTTATAGAAGAGTAAGACTAATAGGGGGCTATTAATCTCTCATTACTTCTTTATTTTCAATAACCTGTCTTTATAAGAATTTATCTTTTTAATTACCTTCGGTTGTTGAAAGTCATCTTAACAGCTATAATCTCTGGGATACTGTTAATCAAAAAACTCAAATAAAATTCTCTAACCCTTTAACCTGTAAAAGGGATTTTTTTTTAGAAGAAGGAATTATTTTATCTTTAATATCATTTTAATTGATATACCACACTAATTTTTACTTCATCTGGTCTATTAAACCATTTCTCAATTCTTTGTCATAACCTATAAACCCATAAATTTTGTTAATAAAACGTCATCTCTTGGCATTTTGAGATATATAGAGAAATAACTAAAATGTAACCATTATAACCAAGTTGTTAATAGTTTTTATTTAATTAAATGGATCTTACATAAAAAAATAACCTCTCATCTCATATCAAGCAAACAGATTTAGAAATTCTTTAAAACATTGTGTATCAATCACTAGCTGGGACAATTTTAAAAATTAGAGAAAATACTTTTTTAATTTTATCAGACAGCAATTTGTTCATAGATTCTTATATTATATAAGACTCATTACATACCTTCAATGATCAGGCGTGCCTTTACCTGTTAGAAGATAAATTATAAGGCTTGTTTAACTAGAGATAATCCCTCTTTTTGGTCCAATAAAGGGTTATTTATCAAAAGACTTATAATTTTTTTTAGCCAAATCCTTGGGCCGGATGGCACTAATCACTTGCTTATTTTTATCTACATATTCATAAAATTGTCCTTACAAAAAAACTATGAATTTTCTTAGTAAATAAAGATTCTCTATTTGTAAACTCTTATTAACATCAGATGTTTAACCATTATAGCCTGAACCGATGTAGACTACTTCTTGCTGAGGACTTAAGATCTAACATCCCCTTCACATCTGTAAAACCTCTTAACTACATTAAGGAGGTAAGATTTGAATCTTTTGATTACGGTACTATAAAAAATCTTTTAACATTTTCAGCCGCAGCTAAATATGTTATAAGTTATGGGATTTTTCGAGGTTATCAGGCCAGGTTTTTTATATGTATTTCTAATACTTAAAAAGTATATCTACATTAATAGTAATAAACAAAATTATATTCTATACACTTTAAAAACCAACAAAAAGTAACCTCCTTAGAAAACAAGTGAATAAACTAAGCTAATACTACTGTCAAAAAACTGAACCAACTAAAAAGCTCCCTTTTATCCCCTTTAATTAATAGGAGTGGGGGCCGCAACGTAATTGTTTTGCTCACTGACTAATTTTATTACGGGCTATTTAATAAAGGTAACTTGAAGGATCTAATAGGTTCTATATCCATAGGAGGGTCTTGGCTCCCAATTCTAACCTAGTGGCTGTTTAAAGCCTCACCTTTAATTAGTTTTGAATTTTAGAAATCTTTATATTAATACTATAATTAAATATTTTTATTTCATTTCTACCTTAATTATTTTTTTTTTAATTCACTAACCCTTCCTGTTAAATGGGTTTTTTTTTCCATAAGTTAAAGCCGCTTGTTGAAAATCTTCGGTAATTTTTTAATTTAATACAAACCAGTTATATTTAAATTTTTTTCAAATATAGTATAATTTTATTACGAACCATCCTTAGTAAAATTTTTCAACTATAAACTCGTCCAACAATCTAATTTAGATAGGTATAATCTCACACTTAAATTGTAATATTTAACCTTTCTAAAGTCTTTATATCTGTACTCGTGTTGCAGTTAAAATAAAATGTTATTCATACTGTTTCTGCCTAAATTTGTTCCGGTGTATTTTTTTTTAATGCTATAAAAAAAAACACCCTTCCGCGTCTGTAAAACCCCAGCTAAGTCGTTTAAAATCGACGTAACAATTACTTTGGGCGGAGACTACGGGTTTTAAAGCTGTCTTTAGGGGAAAAAAACTAGCTAACGCATCAGAAATTTTCCATATTTAAGTCGCTTGTTAAAGATATAACCCTTTTTTATTTAACCCTTTTATGTTGATTGTTGACCGGTAGTTATTCAAAATTTAAGATAGCTTCTTAAAAAGGTAAATTGTCGGAATTGGCTACGGTTAATAAGGGTAGTGTCAAAATGATTAATTATTTAAATTTAAATTATTCTGAAAGCCACGATAACTCTTGAATTGAACAGCATTCCGCCCATAAATTGTTTCTTTACGCTAACAGAAAAAAATTGAATGTTTGTTCTGAATAAGGCTATATCCTTTTATCAAAGGACCTTACTGAAATAATAGGATTTACTCTATAACCTACCTTATTGATTTAGATCTGAGTTAAAACACCCTATGAAAAAGCACCTTTTCCATCATAAAAAAACACAGTAAATATAAAAGGGATTATTTAATTCTGAAGGTGATTTAAAATAAT
>JACYFI010001652.1:0-11546 GCA_020975735.1 Ophiocordyceps xuefengensis | reverse complement strand
TTCATACTATTAGGGGCCAGACATTTTAGGTTTCGGCAAAAACATGGGCTTTAAATTCTTACGTTGCTAGGTCCCCGGGCAGGTTTTGCCCCTGTTTAGTCTTTTACCTGTTATAAGTTACCTATGAATTCATCAGTTTATCTTTGCAGCTGGTATCTCGTGGTTTAAGGTTTAGGGAGAGCTAACAATAGTAGCCAGGGGACACATTTATTTGAGTTATCTTTAAAGCGGGGTTTTTGTTTACAATATAATGTCTTCAGGTAGATTTTTTGTCTTTGTAGGTTTTGATACCATTAACATTTTATACTACTTTTTCGGGTTTAGGAAAAGGATGAATGCTAACCCAAAGTCAAGTTTTCTAGTATTCGACAAAAGTTCTTACATAAAGACGGACTACGACTTAACTTTAATTTGACTTGAAACTTAAAAAAATTTAAATTAACCCATTTTTATACAACTTTGTCTATTTTTAAAATACAAATTTTACTAAGCTTTTTATAAATTCCCTGAGGATTTGATAACACAAGATGAGCGGATTGGGAAATTAGACTTTACTCGAATGTCTCTGATTTTTATAAATGGATTTAGTGCTAAAATTTTATTTTGAAACCTTATATATAATTTTATTTTTTAATTTCCGACGTATTCTCTTAAAATTTTCATTAAGAATCCCTTATTTATTTTGGATGTAAGCTAGGGATTATATTTTAAAATGTATAATATTTCATAAATTAGCATCATTATTACTTTACTCTCTCTATTACACTATTATCTTGTTTTTGAATAGATTTGTGTGTAGTTATTAAATAGTTATTTATTTGACACTTAAGAATTATGAATTTTTATTTAGCTTACTTTCTAAGATTTATGTAATAAAATTTAAAAGGTTTTTTAAAATTGTGATTTTTAATTTATTAGATTTACTTTTAGTATACCTAGCCCTTTATAACAGATTTCAGGCTTGAATAACTAGGCTTGTAATTTAGTATAGTATTACTGATTTTATATTATATTAATTAACAAGTTTATTTTATAGAAATACTTTATTAAAAGCGGATTTTAAGCAAAGAGGAAAGTTTAGTTGTAAATTTGGATAACATCTCGAATTCAGGTTTGTAAGATTGAGATTATTTGTCATTTTTAGCTGAATATCCCCTACCAGGAGGACTATCATATTTTATATTAGAAAAATAGCTGATTTTACTATAAAACGAATCCCGTCTCTCCCTAAAGTAAACCTAGTTTTAATGGGGCTGGTTGGTGTGGAAGTAATAATCCCTGAAAGGGGAGTTTTGAAATATATACTAAACCCTGAGGGATAATCGAATCTAGGATGAGTAAAATAATTTATGGAAAGGGTTAGAGAAAACGTAAGCGAGAGAAATACCAACGTAGGATATACAAAACAAATGTTTTGTAAAAATTATGGGGAGACCATACTTTACTGAACAAGAAGGAAATTATATTTTTATCGTATATAGAGTACAAGGAGTACACCACCTTTATTAGGTAAATGAGTTTAACAGTAAATTTCTGGGCCGCTGAAGGAATTTTGTGTGGAATTGGGATGTTCAGAAAAAAACGTCTAACTTAAATGATATGTTAGGCTGGTAATGGGTAAAGGTAACTTTAAAAAAATACAAAGATTCTTTACTAGAAACAAATAATTAGAAAAAATTTACACTTTATAAATCTTAAACTTAATTTACTACTAACGATACGTACGATTTAAAATATTGCTGTTTATTTTTTTTATTTATGACGTGTAAAATAACAGGCAAGCAAGGTTTTGTTAACAACGAAAGTTTCTCCATATTTGAGAGTTTAGTAAGAAAGTAGTTCAAGGAAAATTAATATAATACAATAAAAATTTTATCTTACAAGGAACTAAAGTAATAATTTTAGAAATTAGGGGGTTAGAAATAGTGCTTTGTTGCAATCATAAGCTGCTATTACTGAGTTGCTGAGGTTGTGGGCTGCATATTATGCATGCAGGCTAACCAGGCTTTCTATTTGAGGCCGCTTAGTGAATAGTTAATTATTTCATATCTTAGTCCCCGAGGTAAAGACTTAGATGTGGTTATAAGGCGAACAAATTGAGAATTATTTTATTAGTATAGTTCTTTACAAATAAGACAATTATATATTAATTATCACTCTCCTTAATTAGAATTCTCTAAAACCTACTAGTGGATGTAATGAACACTCATTTCATGAAACAGAAAGTTTCTTATTTTGATGAAATGACATCAGAAAATTTATGGTTGGAGTTTGGTGATTGGCTCTTGATTGGGAACTGTCGGTCCAAGTGGCTTTAGACACATGGCTAATCGTACGGGTTGAATGTTCTAACATTAGAGTAACTACAATACTAAAGGTTATTAATTAACAAGTTGGGTTGTAAGGGAGTTAAATATATAATTTTCTCGCGGCCTACAGAGAAGGTAAATCCCTCTTAATCAAAATAAAGGGGTAGCAGCGTTCCTGCTTTAAGAGGATATGGATAAATATCCTTTACGGATCAGGGGTAGTAGTCTAGGTGTGAACTAACTAGCCCAACAAACTCTCGAGTCGAATCTGAACAAAGGTGGATCGACCACAATTGCGGCTTGAAAAAAACTCCCATGGCTAAAATAGGTACAAGCAATGTGAGGAATTTTGAGGTTCCAAATTAGCTAACGGCTGGAAGCTTGGCAACTTGGAGAAAAGGTGGAAGTCCATTTTGATCAGTTCGTAAAAAGATGATTTAAGGGTCTAAATATTAAATTGAATACAACGCTTTTGTTATAATTGATAATGGACAGTATGTATAATTGTGTGCTGCGTATTGACGTGCGAGCAGTTCGCGGTAAATAGACGTAAGAACACAGTATTTTTCATCTTAATTCGTTAAAGGGTACCTGAGACGGCAATAAAGCTTATATAATGTTAGCATTTGACTTAAGACGGTTTATATAGCGGGAGTACTTAGGAGGGGAGGATTGAAATTCTATCAACTACCAAAAAGGGAACTCGGTAAAGGCTAGAGGCACCCTTAGGTAAAGACTGACGTTGAGGGACGAAGGCACAGAGAACAAACAGTGCATTAGGGATACCAAGTTAGTCTTTGCCAGGTAAATGATGAATGCCAAGATTAGATGAACAATTTAATACGAATTAGTTCGTTCAGTAACCAATTTAATTATTAAATATTTCTTTTGGTTTAATAATGAATGGTAAGCAATCCACTCCTCAAAGATAAATGTAGGCAACGCAGGGACCTGAAATCACTAGACCGGTTCTCCTGACAAACATATTTGGAATGTATCTTGTTTAAAATTCGATAATCCTACGAGAAAACCCTTACCAGCAATTTTGTATAAATAATATTACCCAGGAGTTGCCCGGCTGTTTTCAGTTTAATGTTGTGAACTATGGTTTCCTGTAATTAACGACAAGATCCCCTTGGGCTTTTCATTTTTTGGATGCGTGGCTGCTAATATAAAAATATTTGATAGAGTAAAGAGTACGCTACTACGGATATAGGCATTTAGATGCTCTTGGATATATGGATAGAAAAGAAGGGGGACAAAGACAAGTCCATCATGCACCGATTTATATTGTGTGCGCTGTGCGTGCCAACATATTCCGCTCTTTTGAAGCTAGGGTCTGCAAGTACGCGGAATAAACCTATCAATGTCCGGGGACACTTTTAAAAAGCTTTGGTACCACCTTATAATTTAAAAGTATTGAGTGGCTCAAGGTAATTACTCAGGGTAAATTGGTAAAAGTCAGAAGATGGATCGACAGAGATAATAGGGATACGCTGGACTCTAATCCAATTACAGTTTTAATGTCCGCAAGCCGTAAAAAACAAACTTGTAATTTGTAAAAAGAGCCAACGATGACCGGTAGATTTATAACTAATAATTATAGATTAACGGTACTCTAATGGGTTTCAAGAAAGTAATCAAAATTCAAAGCCCTTCCTAAAAAATATCCGGTAGTAAAATTTAAATCAAGCACACGTTTTATTTCAACTATGCGCGTAATCTATGTTTTAGAAAATAACTTAAACCTTAAAAAGCCACCCCCTGGCTTAAAAGGTTTTTTCATTGCAGAGGGATTTTTCTTTTTCATTTTAATTTGAGGAAAAAATCAGAAAGGGTTCTACATTTTGTTGAAGGCTAGAATTACTATTTGTTTACACAAGAGGATTTAAGATACTTTAAGCTGTTTTCAAACAATTTTTAAAAGGGGAAGGGTAACTATAGTAAAGCCCTTTGGGTTAAGAATAGTCTATCCGAATGTGTTTTAACACTATAGATCAAATATCGGACTTTAGTTTATAACCACATTTCGATTAACTATCCTTTAATTAGTAAAAAAAATTGGCCGGACTACTTTTATTTTAGGAAAGCCGTTGTTTTACTCCGGAAATAAAGGCATTTTAACAATTATGAAGGAATTGGCATTAAAATTGCATTCAATTAAAGCTCTCATTGGATCCACAAAAGGTTTATATCTTTGATAGAATTAAAGAGAGCTTACCCGAATATAAATTTGAAGATCTAGACCCTTCGATGTCAGACTAGAGTATACCTGGCTCACAATGAGATATGAGCGGGTACATCGGGTGAAGGTTGTTTTATGGTGTAAATTAGGCAAACTCCTCCCTGCGTCCAAATCAGGAAATTTTTAGTACAATTAATAATTCCAATTTATTCAAGAATATAGGATGAAGCCTTCATTGGGTGTATACCTTGCTAATGTTAAGGTGTGGTATATTAGTGAAGGATGGTAACTAAATTGTGTTTTTGTAAGAAAAAAGTTTCTTATATTATTGATATAGATTCAATACCATTTTTTTAAAATCATAAGGTTAGTAGTGTAAAAATTACATGATTACTAGATTGGGATGTAAGGCCGGGCTTGAATATTATAGTTTAAAGGCAGTTATTCTCCCTATCCAGGGTATAAGAACTTAAAATGATGAAGCTGGAATGAATCTAAAAGAGTTATTATAGAAGGTAGTGCTGAAAAAATAAATAATTAAAGTATATATTCTGATAAAATTTGTAAGCCATAAAAGACAAAAGGTGCAAAATGTGAATTTATAGCTTACTTCAAAAAATAATAGGGTGAAATATTTTTGGATGTAGTTGAAAATTCCAGACACATGAAATAAGTAATTATAGTAGATCGGTTGGGGACCATCCATATCACGTTGAAGAACCCTCGGGTTGGTATTAACCACTCGTCACATTGCTGAATAGAGCTATGCATTAGTTTTGGGCTCTTCTTATAATTAGGTAAAAAAGCATCGTAGGTTTGGTGGTAGATTGGGTACTATAGAAAAGCACCAAAGCTGTCTATTAATTGCGGAATCGTTCGTAAATCCGCGGTTTCTTATTAGGTGGTAAGTGAAAAAATACGGTGTATCGTGTAGTGAAGTTGCACGGGGTGGTTTAATGTAACATAAAACGATGATTTTTAATATTCTTTCTCCTGGATAACGGAGGTGTCCTTACGGTAAAGGAAAGGGGGTTGAAAGGCGTAAAACTCGATAGTATTACTTTTAGAGAGTTCTCGAATTCCTTGTCCTTCATACACTTGTGCATAAATGATTCTAGAATTAGTAGCTCGAACTGGTAAGTGGTTATCCTGCTCAACGATAAGGGTAAGATAATCCGTTCGACTTCCGGATACTAATTCGAATTATAAGAAATAATATGAGTGAGGGATGAGTTTTGGTCAGATAATTCTACAAGTTCCATAAGTGTCTTTCTAACGATTCCCTTTCTAATGTACTCCTATTCGGTATATCTTTCGTTTGTAAGTAATTAAATTTAGCTTATGAAAGGTACTCTAAAATCTCAAGCACTCAGGCTTGCGATTGCCGAAGCACGGCTATTTTTTCAATATATATATTAGGAAAAATAGCCCTCTTAGGTGCTGGCGACAGCGCTATTTGTAAATAGCCTTTCGAGGACAAGCGTAAATAGGATAAAGCATCGCTTTTCATTCAAGATCTCAAAGACTGGGCGTGTTTGAGGGGGGAGGAAGTAAGGAAAAAAGAACAACACAACAACTTATATAGAACGAAACTTTTCGGTAGGTTATTGATTTTGTTATAGCTAAGTATAAGAATGAGCCCTTATAGGATTAGCAGCACCAGATATAATTTTTTTAGCGTGAACCGGCATACCAATAAAGCCTTTGGTTCATTATAAGCAGGCTCCAATAAAGCTTTACAATTAAAGCGAGAGTACTGGACTATGCGTTTTGCGCTTCGGGCAGCAAGCACTAATTTTAAACAAAAGGAGAAAAGTTGCTGAAAGGAAGGTAAAACCCAGTTTGCTAAAATGGTATTCTTTTTAGATTATTTAGAGTTCGTAGTCACTTTTTTTTCCGCTGTCAAGCTAGAATGATATTTATAAACTTACATACAGATTTCACAAGGATAGCTTTTAATTGCTAAGTTCTTAGAGCTTTAAGATATATTTTCTATTAGGGTGCTTTTTGAGAGCAACCAAGCTAGGGATAATGAAGCCTCAAAAGACAAAGATTAAACTAATTAGCAGGGCACTGTTAGGAGGAAGTTGCATTCTATGTATGTTAATGTTACACCAACCAACAGCCCAATGAGCCACAAATTGTGATACTTAAAACTCAGGTTAAACAAAAATAACAACTGTAGTTTTTTTTTTGCTGCTGTTATTTTTTTCTTTGACTACACAAGCTAAAAGCTAGCCTTGATCCAAAAAGATAATAAATAAGTCTCCTATAGAATCTTATACACTAACTTTTGTATTTTTTTGATACCCTTATTATACTTAACTGAAAGATTAAGGAAGCTTCCCCTGGAATGGTAAAATTAAGCGTAAGCTTTAAATGTGGCTCATTTGTTTTATGCGAAGCTTAAGCTTGATTATCCCTATCCCTGTCCTGCTTATCCTGGTGCAAGGCAACCCCCTATATTTATCAACTTAAAATAAAAATAGTGAGCTTCTAGCATATTCAAGGCTTGGCTTTCCGGCTATAAACTCTTGTGTGAGTGGCACAGCGTGCCAGAATTCCTTTCGGGGTGGTTGCTTACAGAAGCGTTAGCTTTGCAATATAAAGGTGAAAAAAAAATTAATTTTTATAGGCTAAGGTTGCAGGGCGTAGGAAAATATAGCATAACGCAGCCAACGGCATGCTTCTGTATTTTTCCTTTATGGCAGCGTAAAAGTAAAAGTTGGTAAGGAATATTAATTCAATTGTGAGCAATACAAGCTTCCTATAGCTTAAAACGGTAAAGCCGGCTTACTGTAATAAACGTTTGTAGACTGTTTGATTCATCCTTAGGAGGCTTGTTTAAACAACGAAGATTCAGATCAAAAACTCTGTTGTAATTTTATTATTTATAACTAGTGACATTTATTTGGTCCGTAGGTAATTTATCAAGACACTCTTTTCATTTTAGTTTCACCTTTCCTTTGGCCAATTCTATACTAGCATATCTTATTGCTTAACCCGAATAAAATGGGCTGGCATTATCTCCATGTCTGCCTTTTTAATATAATTATGCTACTGTTCCTATAATAGTTTTAGTACAGTATTGCATCTACTAAATTATGATTTAGAGATATAATCTCAGGAGGTATAAATAATCTTCGTGCCTTGCTTAAATTTAACTCAATTGCTGGGAATAACCTTTTAAGGGCGATCGCGATGGAAAACTGGGACGAGGTCGATAAATATTTCTCAGGGGTCGTTCCAGAGACTATGGGTTAAAGGTTAATACGTTAATTTCAATACTATATTTAAAATTAGTCCCAACAAATCTAGGGGTAATAGTATTTTATTCGTTAAAACCATACTTTAAGGTAACCATAATGAAAAATATAGCAAGTATCTATTCATTTATATTTTAATTACCGTAAAGTAACTCTTAAATGAGAATTCTTTAAATATTTACACTAGTAAAAGTATAACTTGACTTACGAATACCCAGGTTAGGGTATTCTTGCCCGGCTCATAGAAGGGTGATGGATCAATTACTTCTGCAAAAGGAGCGTCGCACTAAAATAGTTTTTTTGTGACTAAGCGAAGCAGCTAAGCTCTTTAAATGTAACCCATGTATGAAAAATTCCAAACCAAGTTCTTAATCAGGTACAATTATATATGAAAGAAAAAGATGTGTCTGTAGTATACGTATAGAATTGATGCAGACAGGAAGTAATTAATATTATTAATCTTGATCTAAAGGTAAATTTTGTTACGCCCCAGAAGAATTATAGCATTACATAAAAGCTTGATTGAATCTTAAGAAATGGCGGGCTAAAATGCCTTGTTTTATTTAAAAGCTTAACGGCCTACCCATCTAATACAAATAGTTCTAGACTCTAATGCACCAACTTATGCCCGGGATTTTTGTACTGACGACTTTTTTCTATCAAGATTCTTTGGCCGAAGAGATGATTCTCGAGAAGAAATACGATAGGGGTGTATCTTTTTCTTAATTAAAATACAATTATCCTTAGCTTGCTCAGCTAAGTGTGCAGAATGTTTCACTAAACCATACCAAAGCCCTAACAATATTAAAATCAGAATAATTAAGGAAGATCACATGTTCCATGACACAATTGCAGAAATTTTTTCCAAAGTTAAATTTGGGAAAATTTTAAGGTTAGAAATAAATCCCAATTTTCAAACGACACAGCCAAAAAAAGTTGATTCTAAATGCCCCCAATCTGACCAGAAATCATAAATATATCCTACATATTTAACTAAATTTTCTCTAAATGAACTTAGTAACCATCTTATTTATTATGTTTATTATAAAGGAATGAAATATTTAGGGTAAACGTCTTTGACTTATGAAGAGATATCTGAGAGTACTTCTAATTCCAAATAATCTAATCAATAAGGGTCGTACACGAGTATAATGAAGACCACCTTAAAAACTATCATAGTTATAAAACAATAAATAATAAAATATTGTATTTTTTCACCATAAAATCAGAAAAAACTGCTGCCTGCTTTGCACAGCCAAGATACCTTTTTTTAGGATTGGTTACCCCGACGAGGTAACTAAATACTATAGTATTTCTAGTATTCGTGGGTTTTTTTACTTTTATTACGTATTTAGGTACCCACACCTCTCCCGCTGGTGACAAAAAAGGATTAATTTTAGGGGTATTGATATTTATTAATGGTGTGTCGAAGCTTATTTTCCTTGCTATTTTTTTTGACCTTATATTTCATGAAAAAGCACTGGTGGTATAGCTACCCAAACTCGGAACACCCCTAAAGCTTTAAAAATAAGCTATTCATCAAAGACTTTGTAGTGATCTCATTTACATGAGCTGAGACTCATATAAAATTCATTAATAAGAATTCTTGGCTTTAGTCCAGGAATGGCCTATCGCGATCTAAGTCAGGATAAGTATATAACTCTGGTAAAAGACAACGACCAGACGGGTCCTTAATATTTAATTGTAAATATCTGTAAGGTGGTTGGCTCCTAAAGTGCCAGGGGAACTTGGTTTTTAAAATTCTATTTTAAGGAACTATTAATAGATTTTACCGATGGCTTTCGCACAAGAAATGTAGGAATAAACAAATCTCCTATGTTTAAAGGGATACTCAAAAATAAACCATTTCCATATTCTAGTAACTAATTTATTCAACACTTCAGAATAAATCCTATTAAATATTATCTGGGCTACTATGGAGAAGGATGGCTCTTTCTTATTAGGTGTTTACTCAGGTTCTAACTATGGTAGGTTTATAGATAAAAAGCTATATTTACAGATGGGTCTTCAGACTAAAGGGATATAGCCTATTGAACAAGATTCCATTAGTTTTTTGGTGTTAGGTAAACAATACAAAATTTAACTGGGAGCATCTGTTCAATTAGAGTATCTGCGTTTTAGAAGAATTAAATTTAATAAATTAAATCATTTATTAACAAGACACGCCTTATTAATCGTAAACAACCGACTATTTACTTTCTAAGCAAAAGTTTTAAAGTTGATTGATAAAAGGTCAACATCGTATCCTTAGAACAGGGTTAAATAAGTAATATCATATTTAAGTTATAACCATTCAAATAGTGGAAAATTCAGCTGTGGTTTTAGCTAGGCTTTCCCTAAACCAGCCTTTAAAACCCATTCAGTGCTTCCGCCCAAAAAGAAATTTTACTTGATTTTAGTACTGATTAGCTTGTTTTACAATAGGACGGTCCGGGAAGGGTTGTTTTTTTTATAGAACTAACAAAACACCCGGATCAAAAATTCGAGGAAGTAAAACATTATGATAAAGATTATAAGTTTTTAACTCATCACAAGTTGAAGGATAAAGACTTTAGAAAGGTTAATATCATACATAAGTTTTGTGGGTAAGATATATAATCAAATTAGATTGAGGGGAGGTTAAGTTCAAAGAATTTACGATGTTCGTTACAAAAATTATTACCTATATTTGAAAAAATTTTAAATTTACATGGATAGTAAATTAAAAAATGTACGAAATTTTAAACAAGCGGGCTTTACTTTATTGGGGAAAAAAAAACGCAATTAACTAGAGACGGGGTTAGAATGAATTTAAAAAAAATAAAGGTAGAAATGGAATAGGAAATATAAATATAGTATTGATTACGCATTTTTGCTAAATTAAAAAACTAATAAAGGTTGAGTGGCTTTAACTACCAAACAGTAGAATAGGATGACCTCAAATGACCTCACTATGGGGATAGACCTAACTGAATCTATTCGAATTACCTTCTTAATTAAATACAGTAAAATATCCTATCGTATCTCGTGGGAGCAACAAATTACGTATCGCCCCCACCAACTCTCTTTAATTAACAGGGAGATAGAAAGGAGCTTTAGAATAGTACATGTTTTTGACAGTAGTATTAGCCTGAGTATTCACTTTTGTTTCTCAACAGGAGTTTTAACTTTTTTTGGTTTTTATGTGGTTATAGAATATATTGTTATTAGTTACTATTAAGTAAACAGTTATAACATTCTAAGTATTGAAACATTCCCACTATAAAAACGTGGCCTTCTACTTTGAAAAAATCCCAATAAGCAGTTTACGATATTTAGCTGCGGGTAAACGGTTTAAAAGATTGTTTAGAAGCGAAATCAGAAAGATCAAAATACTTCCTCCCTGTTAATGAGATACGATCTCACACAGTGGGTGAAGGGGGAGTTTAGTGTTAAAGTTCTTCAATGAGTAGTTCTAACGTCCCAGGCTATAATTACTCCTCGTATTTATAAATAAGTTTACCAAAATAGAGATATCCTTATTACTAAGGAAAAATCATAGCTTTCTTTGGGTGGTACAATTATTGAGGAATTCGTAGATAAACAATAAGGACCAAGCTCTAGTGTCCAATCCCGCCAAGGATTTACGGGCTAAAAAAAATTATACCTCAATTTTGTAATACCACTTTTGATTTGACCTCAAAAAAAAGAGCAGCTTATCTCTTTATTTAAACAAGCTATATAAGTTTAACTTTTAACAGGGTAAAGCACGCTGTCTGATATTGAAGTACGTATGAGCGGATAAAT
>JACYFI010001651.1:0-10574 GCA_020975735.1 Ophiocordyceps xuefengensis | reverse complement strand
ATAATCTTAACTTTCCTTGTATAAGCGATATCTTTTTGAAAAAGGATATATTTTTTTATCCCTTTAATACATTAATTTTATATACACGAGTAATTTACTACAATCAGGTCTATTGTGTAAAAGCTTTCTCGATCTTTGCACACCCAAATAACCCATAAATTTGTGTTAAATAAAATCTTTCCACTCTCGCATGTTGAGTAGTAGGGAAACTTAAAATTAAACATTAGTTAACCAGTTGTATTAAGTTTTTTATTATTAATGATCTTAATAAAAATAACCCTCTCCATCTTACAAATCGAGCAAATCAGTTTAGGATCCTTTAATGTCATGATAGTATCAATTCACTAAGCGTGGTCACATTTAAAATTAGGAAATATGAATTTTTATTAATTCAGCACTACTGTTTCAAGACCCTTTACGTTCTATACGCTCATACATACCTTTCCATTCCAGAGGCGTGCTTTACCTGTTAAAATAGTAATTTATAGCCCTTGTTAAATATAAGAGATAAACTGCTCTTTTGAGTCAATAAAGGGTATTTATCATAAATTGATGGTATATTTTTTAGCCAAATCCTTGGCGGATTGGACACGTTATAGCTTTGCACTTAATTTTTATCACAACTCATTTAATCTATGTCCTATCCCAAAATCAATTATGAAGTCTTTTCTATTAAAGTTTTAGAGTAAGATAATCCTATATCTAACTCTATTTTAAATTCAGCGTGTTACATTATAGCCCTGAAACGTGTAAAACCTAACTCTTGAAGATTTTAAGACTAAAAGTCCTTTCACCATCTGAAAACCTGTTACTTCAAAAAGGAGGTAAGCAGTTTGAATCTTTTTGATCTTCTCTATAACAATCCTTTCTACACAGTTTTAGCAGCGTAATATTTGTAATGTTTAATTGGCATTTTCGGTTACAAGGCCGTGCTTTATTTATGAATATTCAATACCTTAAAATGCGTTATAACTCCTTAACTAGTGATATAACAATATATTCTATAACACATAAAAACAGAAAAGAGCAAACTCATTTACAAGGCAAGTGAATTACTAAGGGTCAATACTAGCTGCTCAAAAATGTACCATCTAAAGCTCCCTTTTACTATTCCCTTAATTAAAAGACGTGTGGGCGAACGTTAACTGTTGACACCACTAGATAAAAAATATTACTCGTATTTAATTAAAAGGTAATTTTCGTGATAGGATTAATAGTCCTATACCCAAGGAGGTCTTAGCTTCTAATTTGCTAGCTGTTGGTGTTTAAAGACTCAGACCTTTATTAGTTTGTAAATTTTTGAAACGTTGCTACCAATTTAATACATTATATATTTCTATTCATTCATACCTTTTATTTTTTTTTTAATTCATTCCTTACCGTTTCTTCTAGTTAAATGGGTTTTTTTTTCATAAGGAAGCCGCTTGTTTAAAAATCTCGTAATTAGTTTTTAATTTTATAACCCATGTAATTTACATTTTTCAAATATAGGGTATAATTTTAAATTACGACATTCTGTAAATTTTCAACTATAAACCTTCCCACAAATCTATAATTTAGATATAGATTCTACCACCAACTTATTCTAATATTAAAATTTTTCCAAAAGTTTCTTTATCTTTTACTGTTGTTGAGTGGTAAAGTAAATCTTCAATCATTACTTTTTCTCCCCCTAATGTTTGATCTGGGTAGATTTTTCTAATGCCTTTAAAAAACCACCCTTCCCGGTTTCTGTAAGAAAACCAGCTTAACAGGTTTAAATCAGTCATAATACTTTTTTGGGAGCGAGCACTACTGGTTTTAAAAGTGGTAGGAAAACTAAGCTAGACGCATAGATAATTTTTTCCAACTATTTACATGTACGCTTTAGTAGGTATAAATTTTATTTAAACCTTTCATTTACGATGATTTGAAAGCTTGTTTTTCATCAAATTTTAAAATTCTTGTAAAAAGTAAAATAGCGGATTGCCTTACGAGTTTAATAAGGGAGAGTTGTCAAAAATGATTAATTTAATAAATCTAAAATCTTCTAAACCGCAGAATACTCTACAAATTTACAGGATTCCTGCCTCCTAATTTTTGTTTAATTATTACCACACCAAAAAACAAAGTAATTTTGTTGCTACAATAGGCTATATCCTTTATATAAAGGACCTATCTGAAAAATATACCTTTTCTTCGTTTTTAACCTACTCTGTAGATTTTGGAATCTTGAGTAAACACTTAAACAAAGGCCATCCGTCTCCACAGGAAACCCAGTAATATAATTAGTATTTAATTGTGAGGAGTTGAATTTTAATAATGTAGGTTTGTTACTGAATAATGAATGGGTTTTGAGGGTATCTTTTAAAACATGAAGAATATTTTTATCTACCATTTTTGTCGAAGCCTCGGTAATATAGTATTTAATAACTCCCTTATAGAATTTTTTAAAAACCAGTTTTTCCCCAGGCACTTAGAAAGCACACCTTAACAATATTAGATATATTGAGGAACCTGTTGCTCGTTTGCTCTTTTACGAATATGCGATCTATTTAATAATCCGCCATAGCCCTTCCTTGGACTAACCAAGAATATTTAAATATATACTATAACTCTTCAATCAAATAATGAAGACGCTATCAAATCATGGTCGATAATAACGCTTAGTTTATGTAAAGCTTAAGGGTTTCCCCGGGAGTTTTGGGCCTATCCACAGTGTCTTTTCGATGGAAATAAGGCTCAAAAATTCGCAAGAAAGTAAAGCTTCCAGATACTATAATATATCCAAAAACCTAAATTTCAATCCTTTTTGACGCGGAGTAGTTTGGGTTACCTAATACGTCATTAAAGATGAAAAACCACGAATACTAAGAATATATTAGTGTATTTAAATACTAGTACAGTACCAATTTTAATCAAAAAAAAAAAATCTTTGCTGCTGCCAAAGGCTAGCAGCAGCTTCTCGACTTATTGGTGAAAAAACAAAAAATTATATTTTATTGTTTTTAATACAATAATAATTTTTAAGGTGGTTCTCAAATTATACCCTCTATCGACCACTTTTACTAGATTTATTTTGATAAAAGCGTACTTCAAGTATCTCTTCTGGTAAACTTTACCGTAAAAATATATTTAAATTCCTTTATATAAAATAAATAAATTAGATGTTATCGTCATTAAAGGAAATTTGTTATTAATATGTAGTTGAATAAGTAGTGATTTTCTGTCAGATGGTGGCATGGAATTCAACTCTCGGCTGGCTACTTTGAAATTAGGATAATTTTCTACTTATAATTTCGCAAATTAACTTGAAAAAATTCTGCAATAGTGTCATGAATATTGTAACTCTTTAATTCTTCTAATTTGAGTTGTGGCGTGGTTGGTTAGGAAACATACGATGCACCCTTAGCAGAAGCAAGGCCGTAGGAAAATATTAATAAGTTACCACATTGGTATTTTCCTTCGAGAATCATCTCTTGCGCAAGGAATTTGGATAGAAAAAAAATGCCCGTCTGTGACCAAGAAATCCCGGTAGGTCCGTGCATTAGAACGTTCAAAGCTATTTGTGTCTAATGATGGCGTAAGCCTTTTATAAATCAGGGCACTTTTAGCCTCGCCTTTCTTAAGATTTATCTAAAGCTTTATTGTCTAAGTATAATATCGGGGTACAAAAATTTACCTTTGAATAAGATTAATTAAGATTTATTCACTCCTTCTGCATTAATTTATCTATATCTAAAGACATTTTTTTCTTCATATATAATACCTGAATTAGAACTTGTGTAGAATTTTTTCCATACATGGCGTGTAATCATTTTTCAGAAGGCATAGGTTCGCTTATCACAAAAACTAATTTGAAGTGAACACTACTAGTATTAATTTGTTCATCACCTCTATTAAGGCCGGCAGTAAATTACCCTAACGGTTATTAGCCATTCAAGTTTATATTTTTCCCTTAGTGTAATATGTTAAAAGATCTCTATTTAGCAGTACCTTTGCATTATAAAATAAAATCGAGTATAACTTCGCCTATTGTTTTCCATTGTTATTAAGTATGTTTACAAATAAAAATTTTATTTACTTATATTGTTGGATTATATTTTCATTAATAGCCGTTTTAATTAAAACGTATTTTAAATCTTTAACCCCATAGTCTCTGAAGACCCTAAGAAATATTTATGCCCGCTCTCAGTTTCCCGCCTGAGTCGCTCCTTAGAAAAGGCGTTATCCGCAATTGGTTAAATTTTAAAAGCCACAAGGTATATAGTACTACCTTATCTTTGAAGTTTATATCTTAAATTCATAATGTATGATTGCAATTACTGTAACTAAGCTATGTAGAACAATACATAACTATTATTGAAAATGCGATAAGGATATGCAACATTTTTTGTTGAAAAGCATTATTAAAAGTATCTTTAGTATAAATGGGCAAAGGGGAAGGGAAACTAAATGAAAAGATAGATCTTGAAAATTACTTCGAGCAAATGCTCGTCCTATAAAATAAATTATAAAAATATATTTACAAACGTTATTTTGAAGTCATGGGAATTCTTCTTAGTTTTAACAAGCCTCTAAGATTGAGTTCGCACATCATAATAACGTTATTAACATGAAACGCGCCTTTACCTTAACCTATAGAGCTTGTGATTTGGCTCAAATGGTAAATTATCTTAACTTTTACATTTTAACGTCTTTGCATAAAAAAAAAATTCTAGAAGCAGTGCGTTCTGTGCTTTATGCTTTTATTTTTCTATGCCCTTGGCAGGTTAGCTATTAAAAATTTATTTTTCTTCATCTTTATATGCAGCATCGCTTCTGATAACGCACAACTCACCCGAAAAAGGATAAATGGGCACGCTGTCGAGTCACACAAGAGTTATAAGGCGAAGGCACAGGCCTTTGGTTAGCTAAAAGCTCACATGGTTTATTTTAAGAATATACTTAAGGGTCCTCACCAGGATAGCTAAACAAGGAAGAATATCCCAGCGTTTATGCTCGCATAATAACAGAATAATAAGCTTACGCTATATTTACAAGCATCCTGCGCGAGGCTCCCCTAATCTTCAGTTAAGTAATATAAAGGGCTTGACAAAAATACAAACTAAGTCGTAAAGATCTAGTAGGCAGGTCTATTTATTGATTTTTTTAGAACACAAGGCTTGCTTTAGCTTGTAATGCCAGAAAAAATACAGCAAGCAAATACAACTTATCAGTTTGTACTTGTGTTTAAGCCTTGAGAGTTAAAGTATCTAATTTGTGCTTTTTGGGGCTGTTGGTGGTGTAAACATTTACATACATAGATGCACTCCTCTAACATCATGCCTGGCTAAAGTTAATTTTTTCTTTGTTTTTAAGAGGCTCATTTATCCAGCCTTTGCTTGCTCTTCAAAAGAACTATAAGAAAAAATACTAACTAAGAAGCTTACGCATAAAAAGCTAATGTCCTAAAATCTGGAAATTGTATTAAATTATGTCAATCTAGACCTTGGAAGGCGAAAAAAAAAGGGTGCATCGAACACCTAAAAATCTAAAAAGTAGAACATTAGCAATGGTTTATCTTACCGAGTAGGCCAGCTTTCAGCTTGGGTGAAAATTAGTCTTGCTGCGCAGCGCAAAACGGCAACGCCGTTACATCCTATTCAGTTGATAGGCTATTGAGCCTCTTAATATGAACCAAAAGGTTATGGTATCTCGGGGTCACGCTGAAAAAAAAATTTAAACTGAGCTTGGCTGAATCTAATATAAGGCTCATTTGGTTATTATTAGCTACAACAAATTCAAACTCCTATTCAAATGTTTCATCCCTATTTATTGGTTTGTGTTTTGTTCTTTTTCCCCTAAATGTCCCCCCCCCCCAAACAGCCCAGCTGTGCAAGACTTGAATGAAAGCGTAACTCCACCTTTTATCCTATTTACGGCTGTCCTCAAAAGGCTTTATATAGATAGGCAGTGTGCCGCCAGCCTTACCCCTAAGAAGGCGATTTTATATAAATTATTGAAATAGCCGTGCTTGCGCATGCGCAGGCCCTGAGGCTTGAGATTTTATAAGACGGGTTGACCCTCCTATAACTATAATTTAGTACTTAAACAAAGAATACAGAATAAAGGAGTCATAAAGGAACCTTATGAAAACTTGATGGCAAACTTTTAAGATTTCTGACCCCAAAAAAACTCATCCTCTCATTATTTTGATTATTTATTTCGAATTAGATCGGAGTTCGAACCGAATTGCTTTATCTGACAAGGGATTAACCCCTTTACCAGTATAAGTTACTAATTTAGTAAAATCATTATGCACAAGTGTAGGAGACAATGAGATGTCGACTCGTAACAGTATAGCTATCGAGTTTACAGCTCAACCCCTCCTTCTTATCGATAGAAAAAGGAACCCTCCTTTATTAAAAGGAAACTATTAAAATCAATAGGGTTATGTTTAACTAATCCCGTACAATTCCACTACAACCGAGCCGTAATTTCGACTGCAAACAACCTGAAATCTTAGAACTCGCGCATACGAAGGTTCCCAATAACTAGGAACAGCTTATTGGTGCTTTTTAGAATCGATATCCACACAAAACCCCTACATGGTTTTTTTTATAAAATCTAACTAATGAAAGCGAATACTTATGGCATAAGCTCTCTTCAGCAATGTGACAGTGGTTAGAGTACCAATCCGAGGGTCATTCACCCAGGTGATAATGGGGTGATTCACGATTACTAGTAATTACTTATTCATTGTAGTCGAATTTTAAGACTACAATCTTAAATTTTTATTACTATTTTTGAGATTACTTAAATTTCCACGTTTTTTGCATCTCTTTATCTCATGGCTTTCCAAATTTATCGATGATATAGTATTTAATATTTATTTCCAGCACCCACCTATAATACTCTTTTACGATTCATTCCAGCTTTTATCTTTTAAAGTTCTTCTACCCATGACAAGGAGATAAAATGGCTTTAACTTTAACTATTTCATGCTAGCTTTTACATTCAGTAAGTCTAAGTAATCCTGTAACTTATTTACAACCTTACAAGCTTTTATGTATCTATTACAAAAAATCGGTATATTTAATCCTAATAATATTAGAGAATTTTTTAGCCAAAATACACAATCTCTTAGATATCCTCCTTCATTATATACCACACCCAAAATAGGCAGTATACACCTCCAATTAGGCTTTCACCTCCCTATATTTTGAGTTAATTGGGAAATATTAATTGTATCTCCAAATCCTGATATTGGACGGCAGGAAGATTTGCTAATTTTAAAACCATAAACAAACCTCCCTCCCGAATGTAACCAAGCGAATTCATTGTGAAGTCTGGTATGATTATGTTGACATAAGGGTCTAGATTATTCAATATTAAATTCGGGTAGCTCTCCTTTTAATTCATCCAAGGATAAACCTTTATTCATAGGAAGTTTTTAATCTGGTCCCATTTTCAAATCAAATCCTCCTATAGTTAATGTTCTTTATTTCCTGACTTAAACAACGGGCTTTCCTAAAATAACGAAAGGTAGTCCGATATTTTGTACTAAATTAAAGGAAGTAATCCGACATATAGGTATAACTAAATGTCGGATCTTGAATGCTTATGAGATGCATTATAAATATTTGAGACTATCTTTTCACCATGCCCTTACTATAGGTACCCTCCCTTTAAAAATTATGTTTGATTACACTTTAAAGTCTCTAAACTCCTTTCTATGTGTAACTAAATTACCAATCTAGCCTTACAAATAGTGTAAGAAACAATTATTTGTTCTCAAATAATTGGAAAAATTCCTCTGGTTCAAAAAACCCTGTATATATAGCCCAGGGGTGTTTTGGGTAGTATTTTTCTTAAAAACTGATCCCTACGTCGAATAGTTGATTAGATAACGGTTGCATGATTTAAATTTACTATAGGGAATATATTTTTAGAAAAGGGCTTTTGATTTGATAATTTCTTATACGAACCTATTTAGAGTACACATTAGAATAAATTATTAAGTAGAACTACCCTCTAACTCTTGCTCTTTTTTACAATTACAAGTTTGATTTATGGGCTTGCGGGACATTTAAACCTTGTAATTGACTGAGTCCCGCGATAACCTATTTCTCTTTCGATCATCTTCTTTACTTCATTCCATTAACCTGAAGTAAATTAGTTCGAGGCCATCTCAAAATACTTTCTATATGCGTTGGTACCAGAAAGCTTAAAATGTGGTCCCCCGGAATTGATAGTTTATTGCTGACGTACTTGAGACCCCTGTCAGAAAGGGACAGGAATAGGTCAACGATCTATAGCCCCACAAATAAGGGCTCATGGTGACTTTTGTCTTGTCCCCTTTTTCCTATCCATATTATTCGAGCCTCTAATGCCTTGTAGTAAGTAGCGACACTCTTCTCGATAAATTTTTTTAATTGTAGCCAACGTAACTCCAAAAAACATAAAGCCGAGGGTTTCGTTATTACATGGAAACCAATAGTCTTCACAACATTAACCCCTGAAAACCAGCCGGCAAGACCTCCGTACTGATTCTATATACAAATTGTGGGTAGGTTTTCGGGATTCCGATAAATCCACATATTCACTACTGTTGTCAGAAAACGGGTCTATGTATTTCGTCCTGCGTGCCAGCATTACCTTTTGAAGGTGGAATCGCCTTTATACCACTTTGATTGTATAGATACAAAAAGAAATATTTAATATAATTGATTTACTGACGAACTAATTTTGATAAATTGGTTTCGATCTTAATTTTGGCATCATTCTTTACTGCCAAAAGGATACCTTGCGTATCTCAATCCTTGTTGTTTCTGTGCCCATTGTCCCTCAACGTCAGTTTTTCCTAAAGGGGTGGCTTCGCCTTTAACGTGAGTCTCCTTGGGTATTAAAAAATTTCATCGTCTCCTCCTAAGACCTTCCCCCTCTCATTTAAAAAACCTCCAGTCCAATTACTAACATCTTAGATAACGCTATATTGATCCGTCTAGGGACCCTTTTTAAACCCAATATAATGATGAATAATACTTAAGTCTACCTTACCCGGTATTACCGGGACTTGGCTGGCACGTAAGTAGTCAAAAAAGACACAATATTACAAAAACTTGCTATTCATATATATAAGCCAAAGCTTTAATCTCAATTTTAAATAAATACTATAGATCATCTTTACGGCCTGATCAAAATATATGGACTACCACTTCTTCCCAAGTTGCGTCGCCCGGTAGGGCATTGAAACTGCGAATTCTTCTCACTGCTGGGTACTTAATTTGCCTTGGGGTTCTTCACCCCAAAGTGGTCCGGATCGAACCTTTCCTAATTCGACTCGAGAGTTGCTGGCTAGTTAGTTCATCACCTAACTCCTTACCATCCCCCGAGATATTTATCACCACTTAAACAGGAACCTGACCCCTTATTTTATTATGAAGGATTTTACCTTTTCTTAGGCCGGAACTAAATATATCTTTAACTCCAGCCTTGTCAACCACTTTTTATTTAATAACCTTAGTATTTGTTTATGTTACTTTAAGTTAGGAAAATTTCAAACGTACGATTAGCATGTGTCAGCACTTGAACAGCATTTCATAAAGAGCCCAATTCACCAAACATCACCTATTATTTTTGAATTGTAATTTTCATTCATGAAAAACCTTCTTATAAATGAATGTTCGGATTTACCAACAACTATAGAAGTTCAAGAATTTGAATATAAGGAAAGTGTAAAGTTATTAATCGATTCCTATTTATGACAAAATTACTTACCTAATAAAAAATTCTCACTTTTTCGGCCTTATACACATACTAAAGTTTACCCTCTACGGGAGCTAGACTATGAATAATAACTATCCATAAGCGGCGTCATACATGAGGCTGGTTAGCCTCTGCATATTGGGCGTCGATTACCCTCAGCACAACGAGACTATAGTCCGCCTTATGATGCACATGCACTAATTTTCTACCACATTTCTAATTTTTACTATATTCCCTTTATAAGGGATTAATTTTTATGTTTATTATATTTTCGCTTTTACTTACTTTTTTACTCACTCTCCCTAATATAATGGAACTTTAGTCTAGCAAACCTGCTTCCGGTAAATTTACCACGCATACAAAAAAAATAAGGAATATTTTAAATGGTGTATCTTTGTAGTAAAATTTTTAAGTAGTTAAGGAGTATATAAGTTCATTTATATTTATTTAATTTTTTCTACTAAGAATCTTTTATTTTTTTAACAGATACCTGAACATTAAAGCTTTAAATATCATTTATGAGTAGCCCGTTTTTTTACTAAACAATACCCCATCCACAAATTCGTGTTCATCGCGCACGAAAATACTGTTAAACCTCAGTATTAACCTGAATAAAAGGTAGTGTGTCCCTTCGGTACCTCCAATAGATAAAATAGTATTCTTTTCTTGTTCAGTAAAGATATGTCACCCCAAATTATTATCAAATAATTTGTATTGGTATATCTACGTTGTCTCTCTCGCTTACTTTTTTCTCTAAATCCTTTCCATTAATTTAATTTTTATCGATCCTTAGATATTTGATTTATCCTAGGATTTAAAAAGATATTATATTTAAACTCCCCCTT
>JACYFI010001650.1:0-10033 GCA_020975735.1 Ophiocordyceps xuefengensis | reverse complement strand
TAAAGAATTAATGAAGGTAATCAAAATTAGGAATATAAAGGTAGTTAACTTAAGACGTTATAGAGCAGTTCGCTCTGGATTATATCATTAAAAGAAAAAGGAGGATTGAAGGAATGTAGATGCATTCATTGCAAAGGGTTAGTTTTCAGTTAGTATTAGAGGAAAATTTTAATTCTAAATGTATCCTATTCAGTATATAATCTAAAACGACGAGTTTTGGAGCTTCTTGCCTGAAAAGGTTGGATTTTCAGGGTGGGTAAAAGCTTATAATACAATGGTTCTTTTACAAATTAACTCCAGTTCCCACAACTGAACGTTGAAACCTATTACCCTGGTTTTATGGGGATGCGTTGGGATTTGTTTTGTCAAATAAAAAAGAATAAAAAACGCTTTTTAAGCTGGGATTAATCTTTCAAAACACTCTAGCCTTGCGCCTGCTGCGCGCGTGTGCACAAATTAAAAACCAGGAAAAAGTTATAGTTTGAAAAAAAATTAAATAATACATGAAAGATGGAGTTCTAAGGTAAGATATGAGTAAGGCTGCAGGTTTAGGAATAATGTCACACGTTTTAAAGCATTATTATGTGTAAGATAAGTAGATCTTTCGGTAAGATACGCCCTATTTATGAGGCACCCAACCAAAATAGGAGACGTATTAACTTTTTGTAGGCAAGCTAAGCTTATCATATATTTGAAACTAAAGAACAACTTAAACTGTTAAGGAATAGAAATCATAATTAGTAAGTTATTAAGGCCAATTAAATTTGAGGTGTACTAACCGAACTTATAGGGAGCCATTCCCTGAATATCTAAACTTCGAAGGAAGACCGCTAATCAATAAAAAAGAGAGAACTTACCAAAGATTCAAGGTGATCTACCTGGTTTACTTTTCGAGTGTTTTTTGATGCTTATTTTATATGCCTTTAGCATAGAGCTATGGGCCTAAAAAACTATGCAAGTATTAACATCGAAATAGCTAAACTTAGGTTACAAAAGTGTCAATTTTAGTTTTTTGATTACCTTCAACCAGTCCGAGATAGGCTTAATGGATATTAGTATCTTACTATAATGTGGATATTTTTAAAAGGGAAAAAATAAAGTCTGAATATTTTCATGGTTGGAATTTGTTGCTAAACAAATTTTTTGGACATTCAATGAGAAAGTTCTTCCGTAATTCACACCAATAAGAATTAAAGGGTATTAACTCATAAAAGGGTTTTGAAATTGGATGGAAAAGTTGCTGAATTAAGTGAGATAAAAGCTTTTTACTGAATTCAGGATTATAAATGAAGCCTCGGGCCTTTATATATAAAATTAGTTAGGTGGGCAACTTCGCTGAAGTTAGCCCATGAATAATGGAAGAATTTGCTTAAGATTTATATTATTATCAATAATAGTAACGGATTAGAAAAGTGGTGCTTAATAGTAGTAAATATTAATAGGAAATTCGTAAAATATATAGAATGAAAACATGAAGACATATGTCTGCACAATTTTTGAAAAAATGGGAAATGAATAATATTGTAAATATTATGGAAACGGTAATTTGCCGCAAGGTGTACCAAATGATGCGCGGTTCTTGGACCGCGATGTCGGCTAATTTTCGTCATGGACGCCAGGAAACTAAATAAGTAGGGGCAGACTGTTCCTCGTTTAAAGTTGTTCATAGTGGCTTAAATACGTCGTGAGACAAGTTATGGGTTTCTATCCTTCTAAGGGAAATTAGGAATAAAAATAAAGGAACAAACTTTATGTGACCAAGGAAAGAAAGTTTAAAACTCTAAGGTTAAAATATGGTTACTAACTATGGGTCTTAACTTGTTTTTCGTGCCTTAACATTATTTAATTATATAATGCTTTTGTATATATATATCGTCGTGTATTATTTACATAAGCATGTTCTTTTTACTAACAAATGTATAGCATAGCCGCGGCACGAAGCTAGTGTTTAGTTAAAAGATAAGTGCTGAAAGCACTTATAGTGCCACGAAACCTAATCTTACGATATTTTCTTAAATGGAATAAGTAATATACTATTACCGAAATTAATAGTGCTTTATCCGTAGAATCTTGGGATTTTAAAGAAGGTTTTAAGTACTACTTCTAATAATTACACTATTATAAATTATATCTATGCCTGAGTTAGCATAAACCAAAATGTGAAATTGTGTTTGTAATCATGGAATAAAAAGTGCAATTAATTGCACCGGAGCTAACAAGTAGTATAATTAGCATCTTTTATTTGTATTGCCCAATAGCCTTGCTTATCTTTAGCTAAATTTTCTTGTAATAAATTCCCCAACGCAAAGCTCACTTGTTATAGGTTTTGCAAGGATGAATGGTCAAACTGTTTATTTTTTACTGGTGCCTTTTGACCCCTTCCAGGTCCACCCAGCCAGTCTCGAAGATAAAAAGGGTGCAGCGTCAAATAATGCAATGTTCACCAGTTAAAATATGCCCTACCTATTTGTTGTAGTGGCAGGCATCAACGTGCTCCCGCCGATTTTAATTGTTCCTTATCCTAAGATAGGTAATGGTTTCATATTCTTTTCTCGCTTATTAGAAGCGTAAGCTCGCTTAAGAATCACCACCGACTTTTCGAGATAAAGTTACGAAAAAATACACAGGAAGAACAAGTTAACACTAAAGAAGCACTAAGAATGACCAATATTAAAAGTACGAAACCACCTTAGTGAGGCTTTGCTCTATTATAAATCAAGTCAACACAAAACAAATTATAAAATAATAAGGGAGCTAGATGTTACGATGCCAGCAGAAAGGTAGGACACATTCTGAGGCTCTGCTTTGTAGCCTCAATTAAAAAAAAAAGACTAGCTAGTCAAAAGCGGTTACGCTAGGCTCTTTCAATTGCTACCACCGCGGGCTAAACTCCTGTTAGTTTTAGATTACTGTGGCTTTTGATAGTAACAGTACAATCCCGCTCCTGCCGGGGTATATTAGTCAAGACCTTAAGCCGCAGTATAGCGTTATATCTCTTAACTCGTAAAGCGAACTGCTGGTAACCATAGATTTAAGACTTGCTTTATGCAAAGTCCTTATAAGAACCAATGAAGTTCTCTTTAATTCATAAATTAGATAGTCAAGTGAAAATTAGAGGGATAAATTTTTTAGAAAGCTCTAACTTTGGCAGCCGATAAATATGTAAACAAATTTACGGCCCTGCCCAGAAACCTTTAAGAATAATGTGGTAATTTCCAACTAACTTCTAGGTTTTCGTGAAATGATTTTGAGTTGTACTGTCGATGGCCAAAGATTTCTTTTTGACAGGTTTTAAAAAGGAATAACCCTTTGCCCTTATATTCTTTTAAACTTAGGCTCCGTGTTGCTAAAAACTACATACATTGCAAAACATCATAGAGGATATATCTGAATAGATTTGTATTTTATGCGCAACTATGACTATATTTAGGCAGAGTAAGTAAATTTAAAGTCTGTCTTGTCTAATTGTTCTCGTTAATATTTAAAATAGCCGTACCTCCGCGCCGTCGCAGGCCGATGTCTTGCGCGATTTTATCAATTCCTGTTAAGGCACCCCTTAAAAAAGTCCCCGTTCTTGGCTACGCAGGGAGTCACTAAAGACAAACGCGCAAAAGAGATGAAAATTATGTATTATTATTTCAAATTTATGTGCAGCTTTAATATTTATATTAGCCCTAGAAAGGCTTAGCTAGAAAAATCTGCAAGAAAATATCTTTTGACAAAGGCAATTGTTAATTTGTTTAGTATTTTTGTGTGCGGCATACTCCGTCAAACACCAAGGGAAAAAAAATTAGAAGTATGGTGGGTTTCCATACACTCGGCCTATAAAAGTTTTGAGCCTTTTTATATAACTATTAAATTTTAAACTTCAGAACTAGCATTAAAAGATGATAAAGTTCAAAACTAATATAATTATTAAAATAGTTTTCTTGTATTTTTGGCTTTTCTTAGCCTTAGCATTAGTGTAAGGCAAACAATCGTAAAGCACCCCAATAAAGCACAAAAGGGGGTTTATAGCTGTAATGGTAAGCATACTTCGCATAACATAAAAATAAGTGTCTAGTTCATTTAGCCCTACTGTAGACTGGAATTTGAAGATTGAATAATAAGTTTAAGTCTAAGTCGCTGAATGGTAGACAGGAGGTTAGCTTAACGACCAACCATGGGGGTAGTACCCATGAGGGTGTTCAAGTCACTCTTAGAATACAGTTTTTTATGTACCTATTTTGGTATTCTTGATAGTTTTGTTCTAGGCCAAAGCACTTGTAAGTGCAATGTGAATAAAAATAAAGCACAACAAAAATGAAAAGCGCAAGCTCCTTACGTGTTTCTAAATCAGGTTTTTTGTGATATCTAAATAAAAATAAATAATAGATTTAACATAATAAGTTGTGGCTTTATTTGTGATAATACGTAAGATCTATTTATGTAGTTTATTCTGAAGATTTACTTTTAAGTATTATTACCAATAGTGGCCTAAGCTGACGCTTAAATAAAAAATTTACAGACTTGGCATATTATTTTTTTCATGAATAATAAAGGCGCAGCCCCACAAAACCAATTGTAAACTTTAGCCTTAATGGGTGAAAAATATTAATTACTGAAGAAATAACGCACTTTTCTTCAAGAGCTCACAATGTTCTGTTGTGCATTTCATATCTTCAAGTCTCCCTATGTTTGGGCTTGACTCAGAAAAGAGTAGGCCTGCCCCGCATAACAAAGGGTAGTGGTTATTTATTAACTAAGAATTATAATGAACAGATAATTTTAGGTTATGTACATTGTCTAGATGGAGATAGTCTTGTGTTTTTTTTACCACCTAATCAAAAATTTTCCTGTTGTCTTCTAAGTTAAGCCCGTGAAGCCTCATTGGCAGGCAGAGCACTTGAAAATTGCCTTTGGTGTTAAGTTCAAGTCTTACCGTGGGCAAGTTGAAAAGGAGGACTTAAGGTATAATGGTTGATCAATTGACTTTTAATCCAGTTAAAATGTAGGTTCGGATCCCGCAATTCCTAACAATATCATTAATTTGGCTAACGATGGCTCTAAATATTTTGAGCTCCATTCCCTTTTAGATCTTTACTATGTAAGAAACAAGAAAGGTATTCATAAGGTAAGACAACATTTATAGCTAATCGGCGGGGTGTATTTGGATTGTGTGGCAGATCATCCCCTTCAATTACGAGAAGAATATATTGGTTCTTTGATTTAATATATATCTATGGCAAAGAAAATTTTTTCATCTTTTTATAGCCCGCGTAAGTCTTCTTTTTATTAGCGAACGCAACGGCGAAAAAATCAGAAAACCAGGGCTGCAAGATTTTTTTTACACCCTTAAAACTTTAAGTAAGGTTATTGTTTATATTCTTGTGTAGGAGGCATACTTCTAATTTTTTCTTGCCTGCTGACGATGTAGCCGACAAAAAAAGTAAAACAGATACAGCACAAAGGAAGTATAAATGCCATTTATTAGCTTACGGTGTTGTTTTTTAAGGCGAGTACTGCTAAACAGGAAAGAAAAAATTGCTAGGAAAAATTGTGTTAAATATAAATTTACTACTGTTTAGGCGGTGTGTTAATTGGCAAAAGCCCTACATACTTGCTTTTTGGTAGCTTCAGGGTTTTGTATTCCTGACAGTCACCATAGGTAAAATCAAATAAATTAATGTTCATGTAATTGTACTGTTACACCAACCACAGCCATTAATGATCCCAAAATTATAAATTAAGGTGCAAGGCAAGAGCTCTAAATATTTCAAGATCAATATATTACTTAATTTATAGATGAGCTTTTTGGTGAAACATAACGCTTCGGCCAAATTCTAGCCAAATAAGTAAAATAAAGACATATACAAACAGACGGTTGTATATATATATTTTATTAATCAAGGTATTCTTTTGAATGTTCTAAATCTAATTTATCAAAGAGAGTTATGGTTAATATTGGTTTAGATAGATATTGATATAGTATAATATATATAGATTAAAGCCAAAGGGGCTTTGTGCCACACGGGATATAGGTTAATTGGCTAGACTTACATTGGTTCCACCTCAAGATGGTTCATTCAAATCACACGACTACCCGATCAATACTTCCTATTTTAAATTAAGGAAAATAAGTATAAAGATTATTACAATATACATAAGGTAATACATTTGGATGAGGGATTTACAGTTTTTTCTTAGGAGCTGTGAGGTGTATGTACGGCTCTTTTATTCCATAATTTAAAAAAATCATGAAGACAATAATGAAGGAAACCCTACTTTTTCAAGCGCAAGCCTAATAATTTTCAGATATATATTTTTTTTAATTTACTAAATGTAATAATAATTGCAAAATAAACCAACCGAACTTAACACATTAGCTATCAAGAGGCGCTACGAGCTCTAAATGAATACAGATAAAATTGAAACTATGGTGAGTAGCTAATTTCTGTTACATGAAAGCTAGACTACGTATAAAAGTATTTTTCTATTATCGTAAGGTTCGTTTCGAAATCCAGGCATTAGCAAATATAACCAACCCTTGATTAAAGTAACATATAATTGTAGAGACTTAGGATGGGGTGTGAGTCTTGTAAAGAATTGCTTAAGAGATAACAAGCTGACCCTCTGAAGACATAATAAAAGATACCTTTGTAATTCTAAGGGAATGGTAATTATTCACACCAATTGAAACATATTGTTTTACCCATTAGCCAATATATACAATGTAAGTCAGGTAAGGAGGAACGAAACGCCCCTAACACTGGTGAAGCCCTTATAGATTTTTAGAACTCTCTTTCGTACCTAATGATTCTATTCTAATTGGAATATTAAAGTTCTAATAAATAAACTCTATAAGCTAAAGATTGATATCTACGATAAGCCGTAAAGCTTTAATCTATAACATATAAGATATTGCCTGAATTAGGGAACGGATTGTGTTAAGGTACTAATTGGTTTAAATATTCGTGTTGGTTCAAGATCCAAATTATCGTATAGAATAAGAGAATTTGTTCTTTTTATTTTAACGGTTAAGGTTATGAAAAAATATAAATGAATAGTTTGTCATATTATCTTGTATAACAAAATAATAGAAGCGGGCACAACCAAAAACAGTTTTTTATGAACTAAATGTAAGCTTGCATGATATTAAATTGATGATTAATGGATGTGCAGGGTTTTTCAGTGGCGATGTTTTGTTTTATTCTTTTTTTTTTTGTGTTCTAAGCTATTCTATAAAAAACAAAGGCGCAGGCACGCATTAAATGTTGTAAGGTTAACAGGGTTTTACTTGAAAAGCAAAGAAATTATTATACTTCAACACTCAAAATATTGAGGTATAAACCGGGATAAAATAGTTAACCTTAATATCCTGGTATATCCCTCCTTAGAAGCAGGGGTTGAGTTTTGTAATACTGCCTTTTTAAAGGGAATATTTAAAAACTTCCTTATTTTCCTCTTTTTTAATTAAAAAATTTCCAATGAAAGGAGATGCCATACTTCGTCAGCAAATCTTCTCTTTGTTTTTGTAAAAGTTGTTTTATTTAGTAAAAAACTTCATCTCTTTTGTGTGCATATTCTTAATTTGTTTCTTGCGTGACTGGGACGAAGTATGCCGCACAAAAAATACAGATAAACTGCTATGGCATATTTCGTATAAAGTTGTTTTTAAAAGCGCATAGCATTAGTTGCGCTATGCGCCACGACACTTAAACTATCTTATTAGTTTCGTAATAGAATTCAATAAATATTATATAATCTCGTTGTCTAATTAGGTAAGGACATAATTTTTGTTGTTAAGTGTTGGGTTGTTGCGAATCACAGCTCGAGACCTAAATTTTGGGTGGCAAGCGAAGCTCGCTATTTTAGAATAGGTTGTTCTTGAGCACTTTCATAACATCCAGTATTGTTCGTTCTAATCATCATTGAAATAAATAGGTTGGTAGGTGTCTCTATTTTAGGAATATAAAGAAATAATAAATGTTGGTGGCTTCTGCCACATGAAACAAAAATACTCTGTTGTATACTACTATTAAACGTTAAGAAAAAAAGTAAAATTCAAAGTTTATTATTTTAAAGGACAAAATTGTGCCTTGCCATGGCGGAGCCCCTGCATCATTAGGGAAGAAATTATTTGATTAAATCATAATGAGGCTAGCTTGCCATAGTCCTGAAGTATTAAGCAAGCTTAGGAACGCCGTCCTAAATATAACAATTAAGATAGCTTAATTCCACACTTGGGCCTTAACATTTCAACCGAAACATTTATTTAAAAATTTAAAAGATCGTTAAATTCAGCCCAAGAAAGCCTTAAGAACATTCAAAAAAGGCGTAGGTAAACTTCCTTTCTCTCTATGCGGAGCATTATGCTGAGAAATAAAATTTAACATTTTTAGCAACGGCTTTGAACAGTCATAGGTCAATAAGAATCATTTAAAACGATACCCCCTAAAGCGCGAGGTGAGGTAAGAATGTAACCCTCTAATTTAATAAATGTAGAGAATAAATAAATAATTATTTTAAGAACTTTGCGCCTGAATTTTTTCTTGCTGTGGTTTTACAGTAGCGCCTTATTTTTTTAGCTTCTAGGAGAGGCGTGAGCGTAGCTTAGCCACCCTTGATCATCTCTGGGTGAAAACAGTGACACATAAAATTTTATATAGAATAGAATTATTAAATACAATACTTTTTATTTATTTTTAGTAGAAAATTAAATAGTAACTAAATCTGGAATTAATAGGCTGATTGAGATTACATATAAATTTTTTATTATCAAGTAATTGTAGCTCAAGGTAGAAACAACTACTTGTGGTGTAGGTTTTGTCTCTGGTTCAAATTACCAGGTTTTTACGCTTAATGGTTTAACTTTTTATATAATATTTGAGAATATGAAAAATTATCAATAGTAATTTTAATTATAAGATTTTTACATCCAAAGATAAGTTACTGGATTCGCCTTTGTTTTTATTATATAAAAACACAGGGTATGGTATGTGTTGAAAGGTTTGTTTTATTATAGGGGATTAGGTAAAAGGCCAGATCACACTATTTGTAAGAATGAGAATGTTCAAAAGGCGCATGTTTTTGTCCATTATGCAAAGGATGCAAAAGATGTTGCTTTCGACAAAATTAAATCTTTCTTTATGATAGGGTTATATTAATACTTAAGCATGTATTTACAACATAAAGTCCAATAACGTAAAATGTAATATTAAGTTTTGTTGGTTGGGTGGTAACTACATGCACAATTTAGTATCCTTAAATGAGGAGAAAACAAAATCCAATTTTTCTTGCATGCTTACTGGCTGGGCTGGCTAGCCCACGCTGGCTGGCAGCAAAAGCAGAGCAGTTTTTTTCCGCCTGTATTCACGCCCTGTAAGTGGTTAAAAACACAACACATGGAAAGGTTCGAAATAGAATTTCCCGAGCTTTAGCTCGCTAGCTTGTACCTAAAACTTTCTTCAATTTAAAGGCTTTTAGCCTAAAAAAAACTTATTTCACGTGTTTTTATCTCCGTTAAAAATGGACTTAAAGTTACGCTAATCAGACAAAAATAGATACCAGGGTTCGCTGGGTTTTCAGCTTGAACCCCTGCAACAACAGGTAGATGGATAGAAGTAAGGTTGCCTTTTATTTTGTTAGATATACATAAAAGAACAAAATAAAAAATTAGTGTGGAATACAAAAATTTCAAAGAATAAACTGCTTAAGGGTATTTTAAAGTTCTAACTTATTTATACTGTGGTCTGGCGGTAGTCCTTATTCATGTTTAACAAGATATAATACATGCGAAGCTATGTAATATAAAAAATTAAATTAAATTTTAGGATACGCCCCTATTTTTGTTTGGCAAGCAAGGGGTACGCTTTGCATCATAATAATGAAAAATATTGCTAAAGCTGGTTGTATTAATTACCCTATATATTCAAATGCTGCTTCCATCATACTGAAGGCCGGTCATAATAAATATAATTTTTTTTATGTAGACTACTAAGAAAGATCCAGGCCCCTTTACATTTTCCCAGGCTTGGGTAGTTTACGAGGATAA
>JACYFI010001588.1:0-10994 GCA_020975735.1 Ophiocordyceps xuefengensis | reverse complement strand
ACTTCAGTTAGAAAAATACACTTAAACCACAAGAGAACTAAAGAATTTTAAAGAGCCAATATGCTTATATAAATGCCTAATTTAGGCAGCTACTTACTTAAAGCTTGATTATCTGGTTTAAGGAAGCGGGAGGTTGTCTTTTCCATTCTGGATCGGGAAGCAATTTATTTCCAATGGACAAAAATTACGACGTTTATTTACTAGATTTTATTTAAACAATATTTTTGAAGTATCCAAATAAAGTTCTAACCCTTATGATAACTTCTATTTTTAGATAGTATACAAAAAAAAGAAGGCATTTAGCTAATAAAAGTGGCACATTGTACTAACTATCTTATGTGGGAAGGAAAGTTCGAAGTCTTTAGGACAAAATTAAAAAAATTCTTTAGTAAGTAGTCGGTGGGCATTGTCAGCCTTGAAAATTCATCACTTTTTCGTGTAAAATTATTATATAATTTTGCTTTAACGGTGAAGTCTATAGTTTTTCCTTAATGCTGAAAAAGATAAGGGTAAGTGTATTTAAAAATGTACCCTATCCATTTAAGGTAAATCGCGTGGAAAACCAAAGTAATCAAATTTCACAATTTTATTATCGAGTAAAGGATCCGTAGTAGACTAAACGTGAAACAATCGAAAGTTTATTAAGTTAAATCATTAGATATAGTATAAGGTCCGATCCACTGCGTGAGCAGTGTTGTATGTAAATATTTTTCTGAGCAACTTAACTGACGTACTACGTAGAGTTTCTCAAAAGGGCCCCTGCGGTAATTTTGAATTATTTGCAATTGGACTTATGCTGGAAACTCAGGATTATCAGTAATTATTTTCTATTTATAGATATAAAATCATCTACGTAATTGACTTAGAATCTAAAGTGGAAGCTTTAACTTTTTTATTAATACTGGAATATAAGTATACTATATCTAATCACTAAAAACTTTAGATATTTAATATACATCGAGGCAAAAGCTATAAAGCATTCTCAGACGACTATACCCCTCAATCATTAAATTCCGCCTTTGCTTTACTTATTTTTTCTCTTGCATTTTACTTTAATCATTTATATAGAATAAATACATACGGGGACCAACAAAGCTGGACAGTACACAAGGAAAAATCACAGCTCCGCGCCCTGAACCACGCGCACAAAAGGTTGTTTTATTTACTACTAAATAAGCGGAGGAAACAACTATACTACATTTCTATTCATCGATTAAGCCGGGAATAATAGATGGAAAAGGAATTCTTGATTTAAGGAATTCTTCGGTTTCAAAAGATAGATTAAAAGCTGATCGAATAAGATTGGTAATAGGAGATCGATACGAATTTTAACCAACGTATTACAACCTTTACAATGAGTCAATAATCAAATTATAAAAATAAATTTTATCTACCATATATAGACTAATGAAAATTAATATGATTTAATTTAGTTAATAAATTAAATGGTATAGAATTCAGAATTAAAGTGTGAAAAGTTTTAAGAAAAGCTTTTGTATTATAAAACATAGGATTCATTAAACCCTGATTATAATATTAAAGTAATGATCTTATTTTCGGATTAATCATGCAAAAGGGTCTATAGGTTTATTATTTTATTTGCAATCAAATTGAAATGTAATCTACAGTTTAGCATAATATTTTATCATCTAAATTATCCGTTTGTAATGATTTAGATTACCCCTATTGTAAACCCTATACACACAAAATAGTCAAAAAAATCCTCAAAATATATAATTTTAATCTTCAATCTAGGTAAAGCCATGAACATGTTGTAATGGAGTATTTTATGTAAATAAGATTATACTCTGATTTATAAGCTTTATAAAAGGTTAGTTTAATTAAAAAATTTTATCTATCCGTTGATTGATACAAAAACTTTCCAAAATTTGCATCGTATTGAATATAGGAATATTTATCAGACTTTTTGTTCAAATGAATCATACAGAAATCGCCTTTATGAACTAGATTTCTTTATCAAAATCTTGCGTGTTTTCACCTGCGAGCATTCTTTAAACTTGAAGAGAATAGTCTAATAAAAGGGGCATTTTGCCCATTATTTAATGATCCATACAGTATATTATTTTTATGAAAGCTGGGCTAGTTTTTTTTTAAAATATGCTTAAAGCGTCATGTTTTATCTTGCTTCGCTTGCAAACCTTGCCACTTAATGAATAATATAGTTAACACATATCTTAAAGTACATAAAAATTATTCCTGCTATAATTTTTTTTTCTTGGTAAGGCGCAAGCCTTGCTGGACTCTCTGGACACGCCATAGGAAAGAATATGTACAAAAAATGAATTTTACCGGGGCTTCGACGGTCGACTCCGTAAGCAAAAGTAATTTTAAGATTTAAATTATATGTGCTGGTCCAATTTTTTTCATATCCTTCCGCGGAAGCCACCCTTAGTGGAAAGCACCCCTCCGCATGCTATATGCAGTAAAATCATTTTAATAAAAAATTACAAAAAATAAATTCCCTTTTAATGTTTTGTTATATTTAGGTAGTTTGTTATACTTATAAGGTCGAGTATAGTAGGATATAGCTTAATTAACTATATATATCTATATCAAAATTTGTTTGGCTATCGCTGATTAATATCTGATTAAATTATTATAACTTCATGGATTTTTTAAGAAGATAAGGCTATTCAAGAAAGAATGACTTAATTATTATTATCCTTTAAATATTTATTATTGGCTATGTATTTAGTATATTTAACTAGATGGTAATTCTTTTCTTTTTAACCCTAAATGAAATTATTAATCATTGTAATCTGAGATGTGATATGAGTAATAAAAGGTTTAAAAATATCGAAATTAATATAAAGAAGGGTTTTTTCAATAAAAACCCCCCTAAAAAACCTAAAACTACTAAGATACCTATTTTGACACAAGATCTTTAAAAGTAAAAAAAAAAGTTCAGAGATGAAAACACTTTATCTAAAATGATTACAACTTTCATAATTAATTACTAATGATTTAAAAAATTATGATTTTCATTAGAAAGCTACGCTACCACCAAAATCCTATTAGCTTATGGTCAGAAATCGAAGAACTAACAATTAATTATAGAAACAAAGAAAGATTATCTTAAAAGAATCAATTAGAGTAAAGTATAGAGTTTTGAAATAAAGCTTTTAACAAACAAATCAGGAAAAAAAATTTTTAAACAAAGCATAAAGATAATTAAAAATATGCGTAAAAAAAATTTTTTCCCGATGAATCTAGAAATATTTTTGAAAAATGTATATAGACGTACTAACAAAAGTCTTAATTTATATTTTTAATCGAATAAAACATAACTTTAAAAAAAAAGCTTTAGGCTCAACAAAATATGGGGAAGTTACCTTATCCTGAGAAATATGGATAGGGGCAAAGCGCGGTGGATATGCAAAAATTAAGGGGGCTATTCGGCGCTATGCTAGCAAAAAAATATATTTTTTTTTATAAGAGCTACCCCTATCAAGTGTACTCTATATATCGTAAAAGTTTATGGGTAATGTACTTATTGAAGCGGTTCAGTCTGTAACGGGCGGCCCTATCTCGTGAGTTCAAAAGTTCGTACTTATTTCAGACTAAATATTGTCTTAGATCGGGGGTATCTCCTACTAGCTTGCGCAGGCTTCTTTTTTAAAGTATATGGACGGGAAGATAAGGAAATAGTTGAAAAGGGTACCTGGACACCTGTAAAGGTACCTGAAAGGTCCTAGACTTGGGTTAAAAAGCAACTGTTGCTAATATTTATTCTCAGATGATCCTTACTAATTTTTCTCCTGTTTAAGGTGCGTCAAATGACACTGTAAGATTTTCATATTCAAATAGAGATGGTTGAAGTATGTGTTTCTTTTTTGTGCTAGAGGTTCAAATTCGTAAATAGCTTGTTACTTGTAAACTAATAGTTAATAAATACAAGCTTTATAATAACTTTAATTCTGGCTGTTGGTGGTGGTAAATAATATAACATGCTATGAAAAAAAGTAGATTATAAATTCTTAAGGAAACATATTATATATAAAGAACCCTTTGACAAGAAAATTAAATTAACCAAATTTCATTAATACGTTGAGGAAATAAAAGGCCAAAAAAAAAAAGTAGTTAAAACGCCAAGATACGAATGTTTATACCGTGGTGGTGGTTTCCCTCTTGACCTATTAGACATACCCAGGGGGAGGTAGGGTTACAGAAATTTGTAGAGGAAATATAGAAGCCTGCGCCATATCCCTTCTAGCACCCTTTAGGGCGGTTGCTTAACTGTTTGAACTACAGCATGGATTAGCGCAAACTCAAAAGATTAAGTTTGATCAATATAATTTAAACGCGACACAAATATACTTTGCATTTTCCACTTACGGTTTAATGGTATGGGAGCCGTATTTGCAATTTTGCAGGGTAATCATTTCTGATTCCTAAAATTATTAGGTCTAAATATGATCCTATCTTAAGCTAAGACCACCAAATTTTTGACTTTTTTTTTATAGGTGTTAATCTTACATTTTCCCTCAACACTTTTAGGTCCAATGTAGGCCTTTTTTCATAGTAATGATGAAATATTAAAAGCGACTATATTCTAGAAAACCCTATTTGAAAATTAGGCAGTGTAACAAATAGACAATTAGGCAGAAAAAGCCTTACATAAATTACGGGACAATCTCATATCTTTTTCAAGTAGGATCTCGAGATATACGTGTTGGGTAACTTAAAAGGTTAAAGAACCTGTCCTAATTAACCAATAGTGGATATGTTAACATCTTGGTTATTTTATCACCCTATTATCATTTATAGCTTTAAATATAAAATATGACGTTATAGTGGGTGCTCAAAAGAGTGAAGCTCGACGCACGAAAAATATCCTAACAAACATTCCTGGCCTTGCACCCCATTTACTTACAATAACTAAAGTACTATGACTCCGACAAGGGATCCAAAAGAGGACAATTTCTTGGAGCTTTATTTTTGTAGTGGCCTGTAAGGCATAGCTTTAGGAAAAATATGCAAAAAAAAAACAGTTAAAATCATACTAATTTATATTTATCTGTTAAACTAAAACTCACAATTTTATTTTCCAGGTACTCCAAATTGGACTGTGGTTAATGTGAAAAGACATTTCTTATTTGACAATTCTTTATAGAGGTAAACTTTGATGAGCGAAGCCTCGATGTTAAACAATAATTGGGTGGTAATTTATCTTTATAATTTAAATAGCGTTTAACGTAATACGTAGGTAAGGTATTGCTTAGCTAATAGCCACTTAATACTTTCCTTTTTGTTTTGGGCCGATAATAAGTTAATTATCTTATTCTATTTTGCATGGTAGGGAGGGACCACAAGCTCATCATTTTTCTTGCTAGACCAAGCAGTTCAATTTTATATTGGTATGGATATGTAAATAGAGGGTACACATATAAATGCAAGATATTATCTTCGTTAAAATACAACAATATTATTAATTTTATATAAACCTGTTTATAAATGTTAAACCCCTGCGCAGATCTGTAATAGGGAATTTATAAGACATCAAAAAAGCTAAAAAGACTTTATAATATCTGATTCCGTAAAAGTAAACCTTTTTTTTCTGAAATATAAAGATAAACTATACTTTATTCTTCCGATTGTTCATTGCTATGAAATAAAGCTGGCTACAAGAATAAAAAAATTTTCGGGACAAACGTCCTAGGGCTAATTTAAAGAGAAATTAAAAATAAAGAAAACTATGGCCATTTCATCCCATGTTTAATAAGGAAAAATCTAGGGTAACTTCATTTGCGACCATATGGAATTAAGATAGAAAAGGTTTGAATAATCCCTTATGTACAGTAAGACCTTAAGTCATGCAATAAATCTAGCTAAAATTAAGAGAAAGGGTTTTATGGATTTACATAGTGATTAGGCAGTTATTAAAGAAGTGTGCAAGGAGTGTAGTATATCAAATTATAAACGATTATACATTTGGACGCGAATAACTATTAGAAAAAAATATATAATACAGATAAACTATGATAAAGCAATAAAATACTTTCATCTAAATGTAAAAAAAAATAAGGTATTACCTACCTTTTCAAAATCTCTGCAGGTGAAACAATGCACAGATCGGTAAATTTAGAAAAAGGATGAAAATGGCGTACAAGGTATGCATAGAAGTATAGAGACTTCCTGCTCAAAATTTTCAGATGTTATTTAAATTAGTAGGTAGTAAGATTACTATTGGTAGGTGTAGTTAGGCCGCTTGATTATTCTATTAATTGTTATACAAACAATTAGTAGAAGGTAAAGTAGCTAGTAGAAATCCTTCCATTAACACCAGGGTTCTATACAGAATCACTTAAAGCCTAACTGTCAAACAGGATGTACAGTTAGGTTCTAGAATGGAGGATTAACAAGCCCACCTAAAGCTCACGGCAAGTTTGTAATTATTACCCTTTCCGAAAGTAAATAATATGACTTAGTCGTATATCGTCCCTGTTTTTTCTTGTAACAGTAAATAATACCGCAAAGTTTAGCAAGCTTTACTAAAGTTGACATTTCATAGATCCTGTCGTCTATATAAGAATAGCCGGGTGTACAAGACCATATTGCTGTGAGACCAGTAATTTTAGTTGCATTAGCTCATAGAGCAGAGGTATATACCCCTACTAATATTACGATCTTAGTCGATTTTGAGATTCAGGACAGCGCCCCATGGCATGTAGCAAAGCTAGGAATACTTGCTTTGCTTATAGCGCTATCTGTGGCTAATCCCCTAGTATTTGTATTGGGAAGCAAGGCTGGCTCTACTATAATAAATAGTTCATATATTTTTAAATATTATTGGCTATTTTGCGGGGGCAGCATACCCTATTCAGCCGAAAGTATGCACAACCTGCCCTATCATTACATTATCTTTAAAAGTGTAAATATGTCCAGAACCTAACGTATAAATATAGCTGACACATTGTACTTGTAACTGTTTTTTTAGTGCTACTTATGTATTTGCACATAAGAAACAGGCAAGGGCGTATATTTTTTTTTTTGTGGAGGCCCCCACACAGAAGTGGCTTCCTATATTTATTTCTATAGAGCGGATGATTAATTAACTTTATAATAAAAAAAATTTACTTGTCTCCACACCACACAAAAAAATGAATTTACCTAAAACATTATTTCAAATTTATTTTGAGAAATTAGTTTAAATGGTTGACCAGCCTTTTTACCATGGAGTAGCATATGTAACTGTAGCTGAAAGAAAAACCTATGTCTGTATCAAAGAACGATATTAGTGTTCTAATGTGAGGGTCAATTGAATGACTTTTTTTTACATATTTTATTCATAAGCTCTAGTTAATAATTAAGCATTAAAAGCTTTATATAAAAGCCCCTTTGCGCAGCTATGCCTTTTTAAAGTAAGAATCGTAAAAGAATGTTGTAAAGATTTTTTAGTTTTTAAAGCTGCTCTTAATACAGTATTTTAAGGGTTTAAAGGGGGGAGGAAAAATGGTATATAAATAATTTTACTTTATAAATAACAATCCCTAATATATTTTGTGCGTGATCAGAGGCCAAGAAAAGGTTTTGAGTAAAGATTCCTAGCCCTTCCGGTCCTCAGAGAGCCTGCCGAGATTAAAAGCGCCATCTTAAATTATTATGAACGATAGATTTCATTTGGCGTTTAGATTTTACTTTTACAAATAAAAATACCGAAAACTATTCGGTTAAGATAAATCGAATTTTTCTGTGCTAGAAATTTGCAATCTAAATATGCGGAAAGAAAAAATAAAATCTTACGCTTGACGCAAAATACTACCCTTATTCAATACTATATTAAAGTAATTCTAAGTATATTCAATTTAGTGATTATTTAAGTTGAAATCACTTAAACTAGACAACTAGAAATCAAATTTTCTTAAGTGCCGATTCTAAAGGTATTAAATTTAATTCTCGCGCGAATGAATGTTATGGCCGACATAAGTATCTTAAGTTGTAATGATCAAATCAGTAGTATTAAATGAGTTATTCTAGATTACTTTAGGTTCAGGTAGAGAAAAACCTTAAATGATTTTTAGAATTACAATAGGAGCTTGGACTCCTTATTAAAAATTACTTGTTTTTAACTAAATAAGATTGAATCCCTTATGAACTTTAGGAAAATAGTAAACGGATGCCTAGTGTTAGAAATTAAGATCGACTAATCAAGTAAAAAGGTATGATATTATAAAAATATAAGATGTTTGGGTACTTCAGTTTAAAATATATACAAAAATCTAAAAGGGTTACAAGATGTAAATTCTTTAATAAACACCAAGAATTATAACTGAATCATCCTAAGATAAACGAATTAAAGGGGTATTAAGGGTAATATATATTTATGTTATGAATTAGACTAGAAAATAAACAAAATGTAAAGGAAATATAATTCATTAAGAAAAATTTAAAAATTGGGAGAAGATTAATTTATATGCTTAATTTTAGTTTACTTACAGATCATTTACTAGGTAGAAAACCCATAAGGTAGCTAACTATTTTTGTGTGTTGATTTACTGGATCCTTATATAAATAACTTGGAATATTTGTGCTAGGGCTAATAATACGGGGGAAACATTTAGGTTTTAATATTTAGCCATATATTTACAAAACGTAGCTTTAGCGCCCTGCGCTAAGAAAAAAGAAAAATTATTAAAAATGCCCGCGAAAGCAGCAGGAGTTAACTATAATTTGTTTATATAAAAAGTTAATTTTAAATTAATTTACTAACTAATAATGAACCCCTATTATATGCTTATTAAGAAGGCACCTATCAGAAAAAATTTTAAAATAAGTACTAAGACAAATAGTAAATATTTAAGGGGCCGATTTTACCCTAATAAAAAAGAGTATGAAAGAAGTAGATTTCTTTTTCAGCACGCCCATAAAAAAGGTTTTAGTAAGTATAAGGATACTTTACCGCGGCCTTAGCAGATGTGAAACGCTTTTTGCTAAAGTCCAATCAAAATTTCGGGACCCTCTAATGCTATTTTTTAGCAAATGTATCAGGCTAACTTAATACATGGCTCAAGGTATAACTCGGCGGTAGAAGTAAAAGTCAAAATAGCATTGCATCGAAAAGGAAATGCAATCGAAAGCCAAGTGCCTAGTTGGTATGGCCAGTTCATCGAAACTAAATGGGTGAATGGGGAGTTTAAAGAGGAGCGTAGCTCGCGTTAGGCCAACCTGTTTTAATGATAAAATATAGTTCAGGACCCTACTTAAAAAGTACAGGGTTATAATTTTATACCTTTAAATGGATGTTTGGGTAATTAATATTTACAAACATTTAGGGGAGGATAAGTCCTAACAAACTTTTCCGTGTTAGATCGCGCGAGTAGTTAGCTACTTACATAAAAATGGGATAAAAAGGAAGAATTCGTTTACGGGTTTTTACTGTCATTCGCAGATGCTTTAAAATTAATTTTAAAAAGTATTTGCACCTACACAAGCTAAATTTATTTATTTTTTTTTAGGTCCAATAGTGTACATTAATATTTGCGCTTTTATTAGGTTTACGCTGTTAATACCATATGGGCCTGGATTATCTTTTAGGAGATTGGAATTAGGTATACTATTATGCTGCTGTTCATCTTTAGCTCCTATTGGGATATTAGTTAGCGGAGTGAGTGCCTAATAGTAAAATTATGCCTTTCTTAGGGTCTTTAAGAAAGTACAGCCCAAATTACATTAGCTATAATAGTTTGAAGTTCAGTATTGTTAACATAATATGATCACAAATAGTTTAAAATTTTTAAAATATAAAGTACAGTTTCAAAAAAAGTATGATTAAGCTTTACCTTTATATTGTATACAAATAATATTCGTTATTGGTTTCTGTAGCAGAAAACACGAGCTCCGTTCGATATTAGTGAAGGGCTTATTTAGATTTGGTTCTCATAAACGATTCACAAATTGCTTGGAATGTCTTATTAAGAAAAATCAGCAGAGGGAAGTTAACTTTGAAAGTAAATCCTTCCAGAGAACTATAGGTGATCGTTTTAGTTATAAATTAAAGAAAGTATAGTCCAGCTATAATGAGAGGTATAAGGGATTAATAGAATCAAATAAATTCTACTAAAAGGCCTATTTCTCATTATTAACCGAGGGCGGGGAGGATATATAAGCTAATAAACTTTATTTGTTACCTTCGCGCGTACTATTAATTTTTTTTTCTTGCGTGATGACTAAGTAGGCGCGAAAAAAAATACAGCATAAAAAACACCTTACTAGAGGTTTATTAATTCATTTAATTAGCAAGTCATTTGAAGCGGCCCTTTAAAATAATGTACCGGACATTTAAGTCTTAATTTGGCCTTGTAATTATTAAAAAATTTATCATGAAACTAAGAGTAGTGGTTTTGATATAAAGTAATAGTTAAAAAGGCAAGGAGGTCATTTATAATACGTAATTGGTAAACAATCATGGTAGTGCAAAAGGATTTTTATTTTAATGAAACATTTAAATGATAAATTTACATTAAGAAATTTATTGCCATTTTTTTTTCCCCCTTGCTTGCATTGCTTGGTGTAGGGATAAAACAGACCAATATGTATAATTAGCTAAGTCATTTAGGAAAATATCTAAGTAAGGTGGTGGGGCGCAAGCTCTTACAACTATTATTTAATTTTAAAAAATATGTATAGCATTTGAAACCTATCCTAAAGTAGATCATATTCGGTCTTTTTCTTTATCTATTTAAGCCCCTATAAAGGGGTGATAAAATAAACTTCCCTCTTTATCATAACGGTGTAAAATTGTAAATAGGACGTTTTACCTTTTACTGCCTCGGAGTTACGTCATTACGATCTTGCTGGCATTTTATAATCCTCTCATCTTTAAACCTTGTTCCTACTAAATTAAGCCCAAGTGATTTTTAGGAAGCTAGATTTATACGATAAAGATTTCTATAGAGTCAACCAACGGTCTTATTCAAAAGGTATTAATATGGGGGTATTTTTGTTGATCAACTATACTGTGAACAGTAAAACAG
>JACYFI010001649.1:0-14836 GCA_020975735.1 Ophiocordyceps xuefengensis | reverse complement strand
ACCTATCCCAACAGGGTCTTTTCTACGGATAAGGTAAAAATACAGCAAGGGAAAATAGGCTTCGAATGATATAAATAAATGATCACACCCTAAATTTTTAATCCTTTTTTGTAACAGCGAGAGTGTGGTTACCTAATACCTCAATTAAAGTGATAAAACCAGAATACTAGAAATACTAGTTGTTGCGATTTAGGACTAAAGTACGGTAACCAATCTAACAAAACAATATCTTCTCTGCAAAAGCAGCAGCAGCTTCTGGATTATTGGTTGAAAATACAAAAATTATTATTTATGTTAAAACACCATTAATAATTTTAAGCGTGGCCGCAATTAATACTCTGTACGACCTTTTTGATAGATAATGATAGAACGCTTACTTCGAAGTATCTTTCTTCATGAGTTTAAACGGTTTACCTAAATATTTTAATCCTTGTCATATAAACATAAATAATTAGATGTTTCTAAGGTCATAAAGGAAATTTAGTTAAAATAATGTAGATATAAGTAGAGATCTGGTCTAGATCGGGCTGAATACAACTTTTTTCGGCTGGCTCCTTTGAAAAATGGAATCATTTTTCTCTGACCTATAATTTCGAATTACCTTGAAAAAAATCTGCAAAATTGTGGTTCATGAAACAATCTAGACCCTCTTTAATTAATCTACTTAATTTTTGCTTGTTGGTTGGTTAAGTGACGAAACATAACATGCCCCTTACTAAGCAGGCTATAATAATAGTAATAGGAAAATACACATTTGTATTTTCTGCAGAATCATCTTACTTGCGCAGAATTGATAGGAAAAATGTCCCCGTCAGTGACAGAAATCCGTAGTCCAGCTTAGTGTCTAAAACCTATTTGTATCTAAAAGGACGGCTAAGCCTTTTTAATAAACCAGGCCTTAGCCTCGCATTTCTTTAAGTATTATCTAAAGCTTTATGTAATGCTATAATCTTCGGGGGGTACAAATTTACCCTTTGATAAAGATTAAGTAAATTTATTATGTCTGCCTTCCTGAATTAATTATGACTATATCTACAGCCCCCATCCCTTTTTTCTTCTAATATACCTGAACTAAGCAAGCTTGTTGGAATTTTTCATACAGGGTTTAACCAATTAGAGGCATAGGCTTCTGCTTGGCACATAAAACTTTTTTGGGTATCATTTAGTAATAATTCGGATCCATCACCTTCTTATTTAAGCGGGCAAGATAATCCCTAAACTTGGTTATTAGCAGTCAAAGTTTTATATTTTCTTGTGTAATATTTAAAGATCTCTCATTTTTAGAGTACCTTTTATATTAAAAGAATTTAAATGAATAATATCCTTGGCCTAATTTTTTCATATGGGTTACCTAAGTATTTACAATAAGAAAATATTAACTATATGTTGTTGGACTATATTTTTAATTAATTAAGTTTGAATTAACGTATTAATCTTTAGAAACCCATAAGTTCTCTCTGGTGAAGACCCTGAAAATATTTTATCCGGTTCTGCTCAGTTTCCTTGCTGCTCGCCCTAAAAGGGTTTTCACAATTTGGTCAAATTTAAGACAAGGCACGAAGTATATTATACGCTCTCGAAGATTATATCTCTAAATATAATATCATATATGCAATTACTTGTATCTGACAAGCTATATAGAAACAATACTATAACTATTATTAAAAAAAGTGCTTAAGCATAATGCAGCATTTTATTCTAAAGCATAGAAAGGCATATGCTAGTATAGAATGGCCAAGGGGAAGGTGAAAACAAAATAAAAAGATGGAATCTAGAAAATTACTTTCGGACCAAAATATGGATCACTATTAAATAATAAAAATACAACAGTTTTAGGTCATGAATCCTTCTTGTTAAAAAAGCCTTCTTAAGAATGTAATCGAACATCAATAAACGTTAATTAAACAGAACCCGCGTGGTACCGTATGCTATAGAAGCTTGTATTTGTCAAAATTAATATAATGTAACTTTTCCTATTACGCTTGCTAAGAAGAGAAAAAATACAGAAGGGTGCGGTTTGGTGCTTTTATGTCTTTATTTTTCTTATGCCTTGAAAAGGCTTTTAGCTTATAACAAATTATCTTTTTCGTCTCTTTATATGCAAGCTAGGTTCTGTAAGCACATCACTGGAAAAAAGGAATATGAGCTTACTCCGTGACTATACACAAAAGTATAAGCAAGCCAGAGCTTGATATGCGCCTTAAAGAGATCTCACTATTTTATCTTTTAAGTATAAATAGGGGTGCTACACAGATGCCTAAACAAGGATAGATAAATCCAGCTTAATGCTTCGCGATAATAACAAATAGATAAGCCTTTGCGGCTTATTTTTAACACCATCCATGGCGCGCAGCTCTCCTCTAATTCTTCAAGTTATAGTATATAAGGGTACCAAAAATCAAAAACTGTTGGTATAAGATCTAGTAGGAAGACTATTTACTATTTTTTAAGAAGCAAAGGCTTGCTTTTAGGCTTGCTAAGCAACAAAAAACAGCAGGCCAAAATAAAGAGCTACAGTTTGTTACTTGTGTTTACCCTGAGTGTATTTACAGTATCTTAACTTTGTGCTTTTTTGGGTGTTGGTTAGCGGTGAAACATAACATACATTAGAATGCACCATTCCTCCTACAGCCTGCTAATGATTTTATCTTAGGGTTTTGTTTAGAGGGCTCCAATATCCCTAGCTTGCGCCTCTCAAAGAGCAATATAGAAAATATTACTAAACTAAAAAGCTTAGCAATAAAAAGCTAACCTTAAATCTGAATTAGTAATTTCATATTATCCATTCTAGACTTGAAAGGGGAAAAAAGGGTGACTCGAACACTTAAATCTAAAAGAGATACTCCCATTTTAGGCAAATGGTTTACTACCTATAGTCAACTTTTCCCTTGTTAAAAATTGTTCTTTGCTGGCGAAGCGCAAAACGCAAAGGGTCCATACACTCTATTATTTATGGGCTTATTGATCCTGCTAATATGTGAACCCAAAGGCTTTGGCAGGCCGGGCACGCTAAAAAATAAATTAATCTGGAGTTGCTAAATCCTATAAAGGTCATTTGTTATTTACTAACTATAACAATTTCCAAAACCTATTCAAAAAAGTTCATTCATTTCTATTGTTGGTTAGTTTTTTCTTTTTCCCTTATTCCCCCCCCCCTCAAACAGGCCAGCTTTGCAGATCTTGATAGAAGGAATCCTTATTCCTACTTACCGCTGCCCGAAAACAGGCCTATAAAAAATAGCAGCTGTGCCCAGTAAGCTAAGAGGCTATTTTTAAGATGTATTTGTAAAATAGGCCGTGGTTCGCATTGCAGCCTGATTGTGCTTTGATGAATTTTTAGACCGGACCACCGTCCATAGCTATATATTTTAGTACTAATAACCAAGAATACAGAAATTGGGAGTCACTAAGGAACCTTGAAAAACTTTTGGAACGTTTAATGAAGTCATCTGCCAAAACTCATCCTCTCACTATATTATTTTATTTATTATTCGATAGATCGGAGTCGGAACCGATATCTATTATCGTGACGGATATACCCTTACCCAGTCTAAGTTCTTAATTATCTGTTAATCATTTAGTGCACAAGTGTAGGAGGACAAGAGATTCCAAACTCTAAAAGTCATAGCTATGAGTTGACGGCACACACCCCTTCAACCGTAAGGAACCCCACCTTTATGAAGAGCAAAAATATTAAATCATAGTTTATGTTAATTGTCATCCGTGCAACTTTCCAGATTACATCCGAACCGTGTCTATTTCGACTTCACCACTAATTTAACCAAAGAACGCGAATAACGAGATCCCAATAATAGGCACAAGCTGCTTGTGCTTGGTTTCATACGATTACCTATCTAACAAAACCTTACATGGTTTTTTTTACTATTCTAGAAAGCAAGCTTAATCCATAAGCTCTTTTAGCAGAGTGAGAAGTGCTTAGGTACCAACCGAAGGTCTTCAAGTACCGTAGACGATGGGTGAGTTCACGATTATAGTAAATCACTTATTCACGATCGAATTCAGACTGCAATCCTTAAAATTTTATCCTATTTTTTGAGAATGAGCTTAAATTAACATTTTGCATCTCTTTGTCTTATGGATTCAAATTTATGGATGAAATATATTTAATTATTTATTTCCACACACCTTTATAATACTCTGTTTACGATTTTCCATTCCAGGCTTTTTTCATTTTAGTTCTTCTAACCCCTGAAGGAGATAAATGACCTGTTAACTTTAACTTTTTAGCCTTCTTTAACATAATCTAAGCTTAATCATGGTAATTGTTATCACCTACCTACCATTATGATTATTAATAAAAATTGTATAATTTTATTCCTATTCAATATTAGAAAATATATCTTACAAAATTACAAAATTTTTAATGACCATACCTTTTCCAACTAAGATTACCACACCCGTATAAATAGCCAAGTTACCATCCCATTAAGGCCTCATCCTGATTATTCTGAGATAATTGGAATTATAATTGTACTCAACTCCTTAATTTGGACGCAGGAAGCGGTTGTGCTTAATTTTAACCAAAAAACAACTCACCCGATTAAACCAGCAAATCATTGTGAGTCTGGTATGATATAGTCTGAACTAAGGGTCTAAGATATTAAAAAATTTATATTCGGGTAAAAGCGTCTGTCTTATTCCATTTCGATAAACCTTTATTCATAGAAGCTTTAATTGAGTACAATTCATGTGCAGATCTTCTATTGTTAACGTATCTTTATTTCTGAATAAACAACAAAGGCTTTTTCCTAAATAGAAAGGTAGTCCGCCCTAGATTTTTTACTAATAAAGGATAGTTATCCGAAATGTTTGGTATAACTAAAGTCGATAATTTGATCTATAAGATTTAATACCATATTGAAGACTATCTTCTCCTGCTTTTTAGTCATTAGGCATCCCTTCCCTTAAAATATGTTTGAATAACACTTTATAAAAGTACTAAAAATCCTTTTGTGAACAACTAAATGCCTTATCGAGCTTTCCATCAATGATGGTTAGGAAACTAAATCTGATTTTTTTTTCTCAATAAATGGAAAAAGATCCCGCTGCATCAAAAACCCCGTTTTATAACCAGGGGGTGGTTTACGTTAGTATTTCCAAACTAAGATCATAAACGCAGCAAGTAGTTGAAATAATAACGGTGCTGATACTTAAATTACTAGGATATATTTTAGAAAAGGGGCTTGATTTGATAATTTCTTTCCGAACCCATAGAGACCCTCAATGACTTAAAATATTAGTTAGTAACTAGCGGTCTTACCTTCTTTGCTCTTTTACATATAATAAGTTTGGTTCTATGGCAGCGGACATTTAAACCCTGTATTTGACTTAGTGACCCCGCGATTAAACCTTATTTTCCTCCTTTCCGATATCTATCCTGACTTCATTACCTACCTGAGTAATGACGTTCAGCCACTCAAATAGTTTCGTATATGGCTTGGTACCAGAAGCTTTCAGTTCCGCGGATTTGATAAATTACCCCGCGTCCTTAGGAACCCTAAGTCAAAAAGAAGCAGGAATATGGTCGCAGCGTCAATAGCCCACAATATAAAGGCCATGTACTCTGTCTTGTCCCCTTTTTTTCTATCCATATATCCAGATCTGTGAATGCCTTATGTAGTAGGGAAACCTCTTAACTCTTTAAAAAATTATTTAATATTAGCCACCGCACCAAAAATAAACCAAGGGATTCGGCTTAATTACAGGGAAACCCATAGTTGCAAACCGACATTAAGCCTTTGAAAATACACCGGAATCTCTGCTGGTATATTTAATTTTAAAAATTGTTGGGTAAGGTTTTTCGCGATTATCGAATTAAACAGACATATTCACCTCTCGAGATTGCTCAGTAATGGTCAAGTGGATTTTCAGTCCTAGCCGTTGGCACATTACTCTTGAGGTGGAATGCTACACTTTATTTTATAGACCAAAGAATAATTTTAATTATTAATTGATTACTGACGGACCTAAAATTATTAAAAATTGTTCATCTAGCATGTGACTTCATCATTTACATATAGCAAAAGACTACTTGGGTATCTAATTCCTGTTTTGTATCTCTGTGCCCTTTCGTCCCTCAAGTCAGGTTTTTTAACCTCTAAAGGGGGGCCTCGCGGCCCCTTTAACCTGAGTCCTTTGGCTATTAAAGAATTCACTCTCACTCCTTAAAAGTACTCCCTTCTCTATACAAACTCTAGTCAAATAACTAAACTTAATATAAGCTATATTGCCGATCTAGTTTACCCATTTAAACCCTATTAAAAAGAATTGATAATACTAGTCCTCTTTTAACGTATTCACCGCGAATTGCTGGCACGTTAATTAATAAACACAAACTTAAAACTGTCAATTATCAAATATATAACAAAAGCTTCTTATTCAATTCTTATATATCCTATAGATCCACTTTTTAGCACCCTGATTAAAATAGGACTTGCCCTCACTTCTCCCAAGTTGCAGTTCCAAGCCGTTAGCCATTTGACTAAACATCCTCATGGAGGGTACTAAATTTGCCATTGAGGGTTTTTTTCAGACCCAATGTGGTTGGAATTCAACCCTTTCTCTCGTTTCGACTTACGAGAGTTTGTTGGGCTAAGTTAAGTCATCTCCCTTAACTACCTACCTATCCCGAAGAGAATTTTTCATCTCTTAAAAGCAGGGAACAGGTACCCCTTTATTGGATGTAATGAAGGGCATTTACCATCTTCTCTTAAGGCGCGCAAATTATATTCTTTTATACTCACCGTCACCACTTTTAATTAATAACCTTTATGTATTTATTTACTTAAGTTAGATAATTCAACGTACATTAGATATGTGTAGAGCACTGTAAAGCATTCACAAAGAAGGCCAGTACAACCAAACTCTGACCATTGTATGTTTTTGATGTTATTTTTCATCTCATAAAACTCTCTTTTATGAAATCACATTTCATTACTAGACTAATAATGTCTAGAATTTGAATAAATAAGGAGAGTGATAAATTATAAATGGTCTATTTATAATACTATACTAATAAAAAATTCTTCATTTGTTCTGCACCTTAATACACCATATAAGCTAACCTCTGGAGCTTAGACTATGAATAATTTAACGTATTTCATAAGGCGGCTCACAATTACAAGTGGTTAAGCCTGCTGCATAAATTATGCAGGCAACCCAAACCCTCGCCAAAAGCTATAGCAGCTATGATGCACAAGGCACTAATTTCACCACTATTTTTAATTTTTTGTTTTCCTTATAAGGATTAATTTTATTGTTTATAATTATTTCGCTTACATTACTTTTTTTATCTCAGCTCTCACAATTATATATTGAAACTATAGTTAAGAAATACCTTGCTTCGCGGCTAATTTACCCGCATAAAAAAAAAATACAGCCATATTTAAATGATGTATCCTTAGGTAGTAAATTAAGTTAGATGTATATAAAAGTAATTTAAGATTATTTATTTCGTTTGTACTACAAAGATCCTTGTTACTTTTTTGAAAGGTTACCTTAACCTAACCACGCCTGTTTAAGATTTCATGTAATGTTAGCGTTTTTTTACGAAACAATCCCCACTCACTCAAATCTCGCGTTCAGACGGCCAGAAACTTTTACCTGTAAACTCATTATAACGATTAATGTAAAGGTAGGTGTAACCACATGTACCTCAATAGATAAAATATATTCTTTTCTGTTCATAAAAGAATGGTCAACCCAAATTTTGATAAATAATTTTGTACTTCGGTTTATACTACGTTGGATAGCTTCTCGCTTACTTTTTTCTCATAACCTTTCCACAAATTTATTATCATCATCCCTTAACTTGTATTGACCCTCGGTTAAGTTCATATTTCACACTCCATTCTTAGAGGTTATTACCTTTCCATTACACCAACCATTAAACTAGGTTTATAGGATGAGCGGATTACGTATTTATTAAGTATCAATCCTATTCTATTATTTCAAATTATATGTCAGCCTTTTAGGCGTTATTCAACTAATTAATGAACAATTAAACTCAATCTTACCAACTAAATCGAGAATGTTTATCCCAAAATTAACAACTAAAGACTTTCCTTTTTTAACATCGCATCTATATAATATTAATCCTAACAAAAATAAAATGGTTTCATATTATAAAATTAAACTTCATAATACCTATTACTAACTAAAGCCCTAGTTTTATCTCTAGCCGAAATCTGATAAGAGCTAGTATACTATAATAAATTCTATAATAAAATTAAATTTTAAAATACCTTTTTAAAATTTCGTACTATTATAGAAATTAAAGCTTCGAAAAAAAAATTTCATAATTCTTAGTCTTTTTAAATAATATTTACATAAATCCTATAGCACCGAAAATCCTGATTAACTACAAATATAGTTGGAGAAAGAGAGTAACATAAATAATTGATGCTAATATTTTTATGAATAAATTAATACATTTTTAAATATCCTTAGGCCTTATCCAAAATAAGATATGGAATTCTTTTAAATAAATTTAAAGAAAACGGTCGGAATAAACATAAAATATCTATATAATGTTTTACAAAAGAATTTTAGGAAATATATCATTATAAAAATCAGAACCATTCGAGTAAAGTCTAATTAGCCCATTAACGCCATCTCTTTTATCAAAATACTCTAGCGGAACAATAAAACAGTAATAAATCTTAGATTAAAAAAGTAAACGCCAAGTGTATAAATATTCTGGTATAATTTTTATTAAGTCAAGTCCAATAATGAGAAAGCTTGTCCGTTTTTATGTTTAAGAACTTGTCAATACTACGAGAACTTGAGCTGGCATTAAGGCATACATTTCTACAACACGGAGATGCCTATTTTATAATAAAAAAGAGATGGCTATCAAAACGCTTACAAAAAAAACCCACACCTGAAGACATTTATGTATTTTGGACAAAACCACTCCATACTCAGATAAACATGGGTTCCTGCTAGCTTTTTAAGCCCCTTAATCTAAACGAAGAAGATACACATTTTGCAAATAAACTGAATTGAAATTCAATAGTTAAACTAAGAAAGGTAAAAAGGACCTTAACAAGGGCAACCATGCCGGTAACTAGTAACCGAAAGAAATTTTTAAACCATGGTTTTTGGGAAAACAAAAATTGTTTGCCCTTAAAATACTATTTGTAAAACTATAGAATGCAAATGTTAAGCAAAAATGACCTTGTGATGCACAAACTGTAAAGGGGGGCACCGTTCCGGATAAACCTATGTATAAATTATCAAAACAATGATAAAGTGTATATGAAAGGGAAATTAAATTGTTCCATTTCTAGTCAGTTACTTTGTATTTGTAACTATATGTGTGTTATACGATTATAGAGTTCTTTGAGCCATATAAGATTCCAATTGTTACTTACTAAATTTTTTATAGTAGTTCAACTAAGCATAAGATTAATATTATTATAACCACCGATTATTAAGTAAATTCCTATAATTTGTTTAAGATAATGTAAGTTTTTACACCTAAAACTTCTAATTTAATATTATCTGTTACTTAAAATTGCATCTAAGGGAACTTATTATTTTGTAATATGGTAGAAAAAATAAACGTAGTATATATTACTACTGTAACATATAGATCTTTTAAATAACTCAATTACTTATAGTATTTTGAACTATAAATGTATATTATATATGTACAATTTTGATTATATTAACCAAATAACGTGATTATAATAAAAGAACTATTGACTTGTAGTTATTTTTAGATATATATGTATGACGACTAATCATGACAGCAAAGCAAATAACTATTACCATTAAATATAAATAAAAAGTGCTAAATTGTGGCATATCTTATAAAAAAAAATGGTTCTTATAAAATACCGTATTTTATTGTTGAATCAGGAAACAAATCTTAAAGGATTTCCATCTATTAACAATCATTTTTAGGTTTAGTTTAATACGTTTTATTTTAATAATAGTTTTTATAACTTCACTAAAGGGGGAGCTTTGTAGCCTATCCCGGGCGATTGTAACCCACCTTTGGCTTAGGTTAACGGCAGCGAAGGGTGCAAAGATATGTATGAGGTGTAAACAAAGGATTGGTAGGTGGGAAAGCCCTACCGCAAAGCTCCTAAATAGGGATAGTTTGAAGGTAAAAATCAGTAGTATCCGCCATATCCCTAAGGGGTGCAGTGTTGGTAATGTTTACACCCCAACCAACCAACAGCAGAAAAGAAAAAGAAAAAACCAATTAAAGTCATGGTAATCAGCAAAGCACTACAACAAAATTCAAATTTGTTGTATTTCCGGACTACCTAAATCTGTCTCTACATGAATAAATTTTCTCTTGAGTTTGAAATAGTACTCCAATCAAAGAAGATCTCTGAATTTTTTTTGATCTAATAAATAATTTACATGAACTTTGTCTGGGCGGCAAGCACCTGCTATCTAAAAAACCAGAAACCCCTTTACCCATTTTACTTATTCAGTAATGTGCCATGTCAACCTCAGTTTGCGGAGCAAAGAAGTATTACTATTTGAGGAAGTTGGGTAGCTTTAGTGTAACAAAAAATTTGTTGCGATCCTCAACAATAAGGAGCTTGGCGGCCACTCAAAAGCCTTCAACGAATTACAACTCTCGATCTATATCTATTTCTTACTAATATACGTGAAGCTTATAACAATCGAAATTATCTCATTTTCTCAGCTATATTTATGTATAATTCATATGATGTGGGTAAAATAAAACTTATATCAAGAGTATGTTTTCGCTCAGGTGGTTAGTTCATAACCTTCCAGGCTTCTGGGTATTATAGATAGGGTGTTGACCCTTTGAAGACTGGGTTGATGGTTGGGTTGAGGAATGAAAGAGGATTAACCTTGTTGCGTACGGTTAGTAATTGTGGTTATAAAATGGGTTTCAGGATTAAATAAGTAGATAGAATTACCACCCTTGAGGATGAATTAGGAAAGATTGTGCGATTTCATTGTATACCTTTTTTTTGCATTAATGGTTATGGAATTAATAAACCCACTTTTTGGTGTTATGCGATTATTTTTAAGACAGCCTTCGAAAACATACCCTGTCTTTGAATGTTTCCCTTTTATTACAAAAAATTTAGATAATGAGGCACGCCACCCAAATAGGCCGGAAACACCGAGCAAGGTTTATTCCAAAATGTCGCAAATGCCATAGGGACATAAACTTAAATATTTTAATAATAAAGACATTATAGGTAGGCTAATAAGGTAGTAAAAATTATAGACGTAGAGAATTTAGGGTGATGTATGCTGTCAAGTTTTAATCTTTTTTGGATTCAAACTCTTATTGGGTTGATTTCTAAAGTATTATATTTCTTGGGGTTTGCTACCCTGTGTATACAAGGAAAGAAGTATTTCCTCGTTAATAGGTATTTTATATTACTATAGCTTAGAGATATCTAATTCTAATTATTTTTTACAATTAGAGAGATTAAGATATAAAGCCATATTAGTACCAGAATATATGTAATACTCGTCTATTCATACCAAGGAAGATAACCCAATAATTACTGTAAATGAGAAACAATCCAAAAATAATATTAGAATTCCTTCCTTTTTTATTTTACATAAGATAACGATATGTCTAGGAAATCTAGTAAAATGACCCACCCGATAAAGATTATACGGATTTAACAATAAATTGAATAGGCCCTGGCTGATAAAACCCTAAGATATACAAGCCAAGAATCCCAATCAACGGTAATCTTTCAAGTATATCCTGATTCAGTACAGAATACCCTATGAAATTTAAAGTTGAAAAATGGTGGTACCACAATTACTCAAATCAGTAAGATAAAAAACAAAAGGGACAATACAAGCATTAAATTGAGCTAAACCTCTGTAGAAGTGCTATAGATCTAATCCCGGTTTCAATCGTATAAAACTCCCCTGCTGCAACCAAAAAAGACCACTGATACAAATCCGGTGCGCTCAATCCTATATAATCAGAACCTTCTAGACCTTGAGAATAGTGTACTAAAGCACTCATTAGAAACCTGGAATGATGACCCACTTGAAAATTGAATTAACTCTTAATATCAGTAGATCTAAATGTAATAAAAACTAGCATAAAGAAAGAGTTGTGGTCGCCTATAACATACATTATAAAAGTTATCATTAATGTAACTTTAGGAGAACAGTATATGTAAAATTAGTCTGAAATATACCATATAGACTGTAAGCTTAAGGACAACCGGTAAAACAATACTACCCTTCCAGAGGGGTGGACTCCACGTTGTTGCCCCTTAGGTAGTCAAATTATTCAACCCCATTAAACTCGGTGTTTTTACAGCTCAAACGTATAAAATACCCCTACAATAAAAAATTGTGTTTAATATTCTAATTTAATTTAAATAAGTATCAAAATCAGTACAACCGATAACAAATGCGTATTATTTTAATTATTAAGATTAAATAAATAAAGGAATAATGAGCCTCATTTAATGTATATAAGAATAAATAGTAACTACACTTATTTTATTATCGAGACCCAAAATAACCCCCTTACTAATATTAAATAAGAGGAGGTAAGATACTTTACAAAGAATATATAGAATAGACATTATATCTAACATGTCATTAAATACGGCTAATTTAAAAACGTTTCACTTGAAAATACGCATTATTACTAAATAAGGATTTTTTATGTTTTTTCTTTTAAATAGATAAATCACAAAATTTGATAATCACCCGTACAGGGTATTTATTATTTAGTTTAATAACATAAAGTATACCGTTTATTCCTATCAGAACCAATCCCAAATATCAATAGTTGATATAATAATGTTTCGTTGTACATACTCTGAATTTGGATTGGTACAATTATAAATACTATGGAAAAATTAATTTGAAGATATTAATCAAGTTTATTACACTAGGTTTAGTAATGTCTATTATTTTTGAGTATCGGTGGAGCCTACGTTAAGCTTTAATTTTTTTTTTTCCATAGTTAAGGGTTTTTATCCTAGATATTTAATAAATTCTGCCCTATAAAAGGGTTAACAGTTTATAAAAAGATAATACATTGTACCAAAATAATTATCTTGGAACTTAGATTTTGCGGCTTTGCCTAACGTTAAGCCTAGACCAATGGACTGCATTCTCATGGTTGAATCCTTGCACTGGATTTGTTTCTTGCCTTGTTCAGGGCCTGGGCGAGCAGGAGCAGCGGCGGTGCTTGCTGCATAAAAATAGCGAGCTACAAGATTTATGTGCGAAAAGCATTTTTTTTCTAGCTGAGCCTTGCAAACGATATGTTAAATAAAAGGCATGGAAGAACTCCTCAGCCTTTATAAGGTAGCTTCGTCTAGTCCACGACCCAAACAGGCGGAAGGCGGCCCTTGTGCCTCTGAGTATAGGATACCCTTATTTTTATTAAGAAAGCCAGATAGCACAGCACTAAAACTTCTAAGATAATCAATCTTTAAATATAAGTGGATTATTTTTCACAGGTATTTTATTTAGTGTTAATTTTAGTAGACACTGTGTCAGCTAGCGCGGGTTCTAATTTGATATTCCTTCTGCAATAACAAAAATGAGCCAGCTTATAGAATTAGCAGCCTCATTATATAAATTTTATGCATTTCATTACTGCATTACTTTTACGGAATAATACTCTATTTAAAAATTATAATCTAAGAATAAATTTATATTTATTAAAATATACCCCAAACATAATATAATAATGAAGGTATTAATTAATAATAAATGAAATAATACAGGGCATAAGACAGGTTCAGCGAAAGGGACTTTCAAGATGGATCGAATTCTATTTTAGGTAAAAGAGGCCCACGGCAATCAAAATAATACAATAAACCAGTATAAGCTTTTTATTACCGTAAAGGTTAAACTAGACAATAACCCTTCTTACATTAGAACTAGTTCAAAATTGCTTGTCTTTAAAAATATTTCTTGTAGTTGTTGTTCCATCCTATAATAAATAAATATGCATGAGAAAAACTTAAAGAATCAAATAGTATAAAAGTAAAAATCTTTTTCGGTATAATAACCCCCATAATAAATAAATACTTATAAATATACAACATTATACAATACTTCAGCGTATCGCTAAAACGCAAAAAAACGAATATTAACACCGGGTTGAGTTGCGGGTCATAAATCCGCTCAACATTAATTCAGATTCCCGTGGGTTGTGATTCTTTATTTTTTTTTGACGTATTATGTTGCAACGTGTTGTGTACGAGGCGAGTGGCCATATTCATTAGCCCCTAACGAAACTCTAGGTTTAAATTAGAACAATTCTTTGTATTATTAGGCTTATTAAATTTATAAGACGTTTGGCATCTAACGTAACCCTAGGAATTACATTTAATTGGTTTAGCTAATTCATACATTGTTTTAAAATTATTATAATTAAGTAGTCCCATCCTAGGGTTTTATATTTACTACACGCTAAAGGTATTTATTCCTTTCCTTTAACTCATCTTTAAGCGTTAGCGTCCTTTAATCGTGCCGCTTTTGCCTAATAGGATCTAAACTTACCGGGTCTTATAAATCTTTAATTTTTGTAAGTCTTAGAGTATTGGTATTTATACTAAAAATTTATTGTGGGAGGCATCAGCACTTAAGATTATAAAAAGTATCTAAATTTCACTTTAGATATATAACTCGGTCTTCTAGCTCCTAAAATTTATGTGGGCTAATCTTTTTTCTTTGGTGAGTAAAATACTTGTAATTATACTTAACTTATTTAAACCATCTTAATAAAAGCTTTTTGAGCGGTGCGTCGCGTGCGTGGCAGCAGCATTTAGATGTTAGTTTTTATATATTTTTAGTGGCTACATTAAGTCCT
>JACYFI010001648.1:0-13719 GCA_020975735.1 Ophiocordyceps xuefengensis | reverse complement strand
AGGGTTAGAAATGTTTAAGATAATACCTTAATTTGAGCAAATACCAAAACATTCTTTGCCTTAACGGTAAACGGCGGGCCGTTACTGTATAAACGTTTATAGGCATGTTCGATTCAGTCTTAGAGGCCTGTTTAACAAGGAAGAATTTCATGCTCAAAAAACTGTTGGGATTTTTTATTTGATATAGTGACATATTTGTCCGAAGTGATTTTCAAGATTCATTCTTTTCATTTAGGTTTCACCTTCCCCCTGGGCATTTCCTATCAGCATATCTTTATATGCTTTAACAATAAAATGCGAATTTATCTAGCATCTTTTTATTAATAGTTTGGTTGTGTGTCTTATAGCTTAGTAAAGGTAATTGCATCTATGACAATTATGATTTTGAGATATATCTCAGAAGGTTTTCTATCCTTGTGCCTTGTTAAAGTTTTAACCAATTGCCTGGGAAAACCCCTTTAAGGGCATCAGCAGGAATCTGCGTGAGAGGATAGATATTTCTTCAGGGTTCTTCAGAGACTATGGGTTTAAAAGATTAAACGCTTATTCAAAACTTATTAATTTAAAAAAATAAATATCCAACAAAATATTAGTAATATATTTTTATTCGTAACATACCTTTAGGTAGACCATATGAAAACTTATAGGCAAGGTTATATTTATTTAATTTTAATACTAAAGTACTCGGAAATGAGAGATCTTCTAAAATATTTATCCCACTAATAAAGAAAAATTATAACTTTGACTGCTATTTAACCAGGTTGCGGTATTATCTATGCCGCTTAAATCGAAGGCGTGATGGAATTCAATTTTACTCAAATGATCACTAAAATAGTTTTTGTGACTAGCGAAGCTACTGCCCTTCCTAATATAAATCCCATGGTATGAAACAATTCCAACACAAGTTTCTTAATTCAGGTATTATATATGAAGAAAAACGAATGGTCTGTAGATAAAGTAGTAATTAGATGCAAGAAGGAAGTAAAATTTTTTATTAATCTTATCAAAGGGTAAATTTTTGTAAGCCCGAAGATAAGTTTCATAAGGCCTTTTAGAATAATCTTAAAAATGGGAGGCTAAATGTCCTAGTTTTATTAGAGTTTTACGCCTCCCATTAGAAGACAAGATCGTTAAGGATCTAATGCCGACTAGCGGGATTTCTTGTCACTTTGAAGGACATTTTTCTATCAAATTCGTTGCGAAGAGATGATTCTCGAGGAAAAATAGATGTGTGTATTTTTCTTTAATAATTAATTCCTAGCCTTGCTTAGCTAAGTGGTGCATGTATGTTTCACTCACCAACCAAGACACCACAAAATTAAATGAAATTTATAAAGAGTCTATCTCATGACACAATTGAAAATTTTTAAGTTGAATTTGCAATTATAAGGTAGAAAATTACCTATTTTCAAAGAGCCAGCCAAAATAGTTTGTATTTCTATGCCCCATCTACAAGAATCACTACATAAATATTACATAATTACTAAACTCCTTTTATGTCTACGTAAAACATCTAATATTTATGTTTATATAAAGGATTAAATATTTAGGTAAACGTTTAATATGAAGAGATACTTGAATCCGTTCTATCAACTAATTCTCAGCAATAAAGGGTCGTACAGAGTATAATTAGAGACCACCCTTAAAAAAATTTAGTCAGTATTAAACTCATAATAAATTTTTGTATTTTTCACCAATAAAAATCCAGAAGCGTGCTGCTACTTTGGCAGCAGCCACAGATTCATTTTTTTTTGTCTGTGATTGGGTACCGTACTAGTACGAAATAACACTAAGTATTCTAGTATTCTGTGTTTCTTATCTTTTAATGAGCGTTATTTTTAGGTAGACCACCAACTCTCGCCTGTACAAAAAGGGATTAAATTTAGGTTGATATATTTATAGTATCGAAGCTTGATTTCTTCCTGCTACTTTTTTTGAGCTTAATTGTCCATTAAGAGAAAGCACGTGGATAGGACCAAACTCCGGGGGAAATCCCTAAGCTTGTAAATAAACTAAGCTATTTTAATCGAAAAAAGATTTTGGTAGTGGATTTCATTAAGATTTGAAGAGTATAGTACTATCCATTAAAGAGATTCTGGCTGTAGTCCAAGAATGGGCTTATCTGCGGGGATCTAAGTCAAAGTGATATATATCTGTAAAAGAGGCAACGGCAGAAGGGGTTCCTCAATATTATTCTAAATATTGTAAAGGGTTGAGCTCTATTCTGTGCCCAGGGAATAAACTTGCTTTTTAAACACAATTTCTATAAGGTCCAATCATACTATATTCCGAAGGCTTCGCACAAAAAATTGTATGCAATAAAAAATTATCTTATGGTTTAAAGAATACTAGAAACATTCCATATTAGTAAAACTACATTAATTTAAATCAAACCTTAGAATTAAATCCTTTATTAATTAGTACCTGGGGTTTACTGAGGAGAAAGGGAAGGCTTTTTTTATAGGGTGTTTACTCAGATACTTATAATCTAAGGTATGGTATCGAGGTAAAGACCATATTTCAGACTAGGTCTTCATATAAAGGGATATAGCCTTTATTAGAACAAAAATGTCAATTTGGTTTTTTTTGGTGTAGGTAAAATAAAAAAATTAGGGGCGAACCCTGTTAATTTAGAGTTCTGGTTTAGAAGATGTCAAATAGTTTAATAATTTATCATTTTGACGAACTATTCCCTTATTACTCGTTAAGCAATCCGCTATTTACATTTTAAGAAGGTTTTAATTTATGAAAAAAGTCAACATCGTACAGTTAGCAAGGGTGTAAAAAAGTCATATCTAATTGTAAAAGCTTACATTAAATAGTGGAAAATTATCTGATGCTTAAGCTTAGTTTTCCCTAAGCCACTTTAAAACCAGTAGTGCTCGGCCTCAAGAAAGTAATTTTACTTAGAGTTTCTTAAACTATTAGTCTGGGAATTTAACAGGACGCGGAAGGGGGTTATTTTTATGAGCGATTAAAAAAAATCCACCCCAGATCAAAATTGGAGAAACAGGTTTGGATTAGAATTATTTTAATTCAACACAGTAAGATAAAGACTTTAGCAAGTTACATAACTTACAATTAAGTTGTGGTAGGATATATTCTTAAAATTAGATTTTGTGGGGGAGGTTTATAGTTAAAAATTACAGAATGTTCGTAATAAAAAATTATCCTTTATTTTGAAAAATTTTAAATAAAGGTTATAAATTAAAAGATTGCGAAGATTTAAACCAAAAGCGCTCTTACTTTGGAAAAAAAAACCATTTAACTTAGACGAGGGTTTAGATAATATTTAAAAAAAAAATAAGGAGAATGAATAGAAATATAATTAGTATAAATATAAAGATTTCTAAATTTAAACTAATACGGTTGGTGCCTTTCACACCAACAGCTATGAATTAGGAAGCTCACTGAACCTCCTATGGGTTAGAACCCTATTAATTCCTTTTCGAATTACCTTATCTAAATTAAGTAATGATTATTATCAGTGGGTGCCAACAATAACTTACCCATACCACCCTAGTAAATTTCAAAGCGGCGATAGAAGGGAGCCTTTAGATGGTTACATTTTTTGTACATAGAGTTAGCATTAGTCTTAGTCACTTGCTGTTTCTAAAAGTTTACCTTTTTTTGTTTTAACGTGTTATAGAATATTTTTTATATACCTCATTAAGTAGTTTATAACATTTAGTTTGGAATAATCATATCAACGACTGGCCTTTGTAACCTCGAAAATACCATAAAGCATTTGACAATATTTTGTGCGCCTTACACTGGTTTAAAAGATTTTTTAGTACGGGAAATCAAAGTTCCATACCTTACCTCCCTTTATTGGTAAACAGGCGTTTTACAGATGGTGAAAGGGAGTTATATCTTAAAGTCCTCCAAAGAGTAGTTCTTTACACGTTCAGGCTATAATCCCGTAAACCCTGGCAATTTAAAATAGAGTTTTACATAATGGAGAATTATCTTATTACCTAAGAAAAATTATACTTGTTTTCTTGGGATGGGTGTACAATTAATGAGTATGTTAGAAGTAAGAATTAAAAGGCAGCTTATGGTGTCCAAACGCCCTAAGGGATTTGGGACTTAAAAAAAAATATACCTCCATTTGATAAATACCCTTTATTGACTCAAAAAAGAGCAGATGATTTCCTTATTTAATCAAGCTATATATGTACTTTTCACAAGGTAAAGCAGCTCCCTGATATAGAACGTATGTATGAGGGGCTTATAAATAATAAGGATCTCTGAACAGAATAGCTTGTCATGATAATTAAAATTCATTTGTGACCTAATTTTAAATTGGTAGCACGCTTAGTGATTGGATAAACCAATGATATTAATAGATGCTAAACTGATTTGAGGGTGGATTTGTAGATGGATGAGGAGTTATTTTTTAATGTAAGACTCCATTAATTTATAAAAACTAAATACCAACTGGTTAAATGTTAATTTTAATTCTCTCTATTCTCAACATGCGAGAGATGAAGTCTTATTAACAAAATTTATGGGGTTTATTAGGGTGCCGAAGATTGAAGAAAGCTTAAATAACCCAGATGAAGAAATAATCGTGTATATAAATTTATGATATTAAATACAAAACATTCCCGTTTCTTTCAAAAGAATATCCTTTACCAGGTACAAAAAGTTCAAGAGATCTATTTAGATTGTTATTACCTTTGCAGAGAATTAATATCTGTTAAAGATCAATTGAACAACCCGAAGGTTTAAAAAGATAAATCTTTAATGTAGGATGAAAAATAGAGGTACGAAAATTAATTAGCTATTAGTATCCTTACTTTTCTATAAACGAAAAAACAAAAAGTAAAAAAATGAAAGGCTTCTTATTTAAAGATATACAAAATAATTATGGATATTTATATATTTTTTAGGTATTTTAACATAGAGTTACATGGAACTCCTTATAAAATTTTAATTAATATTAACAAATTTCAATATAAATTTTTTGCTTTGTACACAGCAAAGCTCTTTTTAATTAATGTTAAAGAATTTTTATGTACCCTAACTTTATTTTTTATAGTTACGTATGATTTAGATAAGAATAGATGCAACGACTGCATATATGATAAAAGTTTGTTGTGTACGCAAGACTGTAGCTAATTAAATGGCTCTTTCCTATTTATATTACTTAAAAAACCTTCTGGATTTAAATAGCAAAAAAATTAATTGCGAACATTAGAAACTAGCCGAGCATAATGAGAATTATTGAAAATTTAAAAAACATAAAACATGTAACACTTTTGTTCAACAATTAAATATAGGTTTTCCATGTCATTTACTATAGTATGGTGTATTTGGTTACCTTGTTTTCTTTCTTTGAACAGGGCTCATCCATGCGGTTCCACGTGCTAATCGATAGGGTACAATCTTCAAGCTGTGGCCCTATGAAGAAATATTAGCCCTATCCTTTAACAGGACTCCCAACCAAATCATTTTAGGGTTATGAATCGAGTTATCTTTACTATACTTTTTGTTGTTTTGTATGAACTTTCTTTTAGATTCTCGATTTTATTCGGGGGTCCTCAACATAAATAAACCCGATATACAATAACAATCAGCTAAAAATAAAGATACTAAAATGATGAAATGATAAAATACAAAAAACTGTGAAATATTTTATACTACTGCCTCATATTTATGGTTAGAACGCAGATGGTACAGGTTCCTCAACTGACTTCATCTCGAGGGACTCGGCCCACAAAGGGCAGAATTAATGGACCGCATTCTAATACATGCCCTGTAGGAGAAACACCCAATTGATCATATTCTTAATACTATAAGGGCCAGAAGAAGAAGATGCCTAATGAATCCGACCCGATCAACATTACTATATGGAAAAATACCAGTAGACGATTCTGCTAATTCGTCTGATACGTGAATCGCATTAGGTGTGCATAAAGTCCGAGAGAATCGCAGAGTGAATTATATAGTCGGGTTGACTCTCGACGAGTTCATCACCTAGTGAGCTTAGAATCTACCAGCAGCGACGGATACCATTTCTCAGGTGTTATTCATCTCCCAAGTGAATTATTATGAACAAGACGGGTGGAAGTTCAAACTTTAAAGAGAGGGGGATGGATCATTAAAACTAGTCTGAAGGCATCAACCACCTCTTCAGAACACCTTTATCAGGCAAATCACTCAACTTTGAGTCCTAGTATCCACCGTACCGAAACCAATTCCGAAGATGGCGCATGGGAATCAAATTATATAGAGTCATCTTGATTCCTCAAGAAATTAAATCATAAGGAAACAGCTTGCGCCTTCAACAAATTGTAATTAATGCGGAGAATAAAAGGAGTAAAAAGAGGAAGAAGTGATTCTGATTTATGGATTGTTTATTATGAAATAAACGGTCCGAGAAGATTCAGCAGATAACTAATAGTAAATGTGATAAAACAGCTTAATACATATGATAATTCACACAGATTATGATGGGGATTAATTGGGTGAGAACTTTTCATCTTGACGATCTCATATATTGCACCATAATTGACTTTGATATTAAAAATTTTTATTTTTTTTTAAAGAGCTGTAATACCAAAGGTGGCCATTTGTATTGCTTGCATAACAAATACAAAAAAACCTACTCAACAATAATTAACAATAAATCTTAGTATAGAATATTGTAAGATTATCATATGTATTAGAGGAAATTTTATCTTACCTGTTGTTGTTGGGGCTAGGGTAAACATGCATAGCATGCGTTATCATCTCTTTTATCCCTTCTTGCGCCAAGCTCAAAGCTAAAGGGAGCTAGGTAAAAGATAGCTGTCTTTAGGTGGTGGCTAGCAGCTACAAATTAGGAGCAACCTAAAAATATCTTTATATGTAGCCACCTATAGTGGAGCCTCTTAGGGTTGGCCTGATTACTTCTGACAATCCCCTTTATCTATAACCTTGGTCCGTGATGAGGAAGCAAATAAAAAGCTAGATTAAATGAACTAATAAGTAAAAAACCTAGCTTGTTTTTAACCAGATCACTCTGATCACACCTTATACTATAAAACATGTTTGTTGATCTTGGATTATGATTAATTAGATGCTTTTTCAATATGAGCTCGCTGAACCTTTAGCTTATGCTCCCCGATTAGTTAGGAAGAAGGCTCGCCTACTAGAGCAATAAAAATTGAAAAGCAACATTTACAAAATAAATAATATTAAACGGCTTTTAAGTTAATATGAGACCTACCAAGATTTTTCCCGATCTGGATATTCGGGTAAGTCTGACTTAGCCTCGTTTATTGATTAATAAAGCCCCTTCTGGCGGAGGGACGCGTGTAGGGGATTATCGGAATAAGAAGCTGTTAGAATTTTTCTTAAATATTTTTACACTTTGAAGGGTAGGCGAAAGCTTTACTTCCTTTATTTTTCATTGTTATTCTTCATATGCAAAGCTCGTAGGCTAGTAACTAAAAATATTAGCAAAAATACGCAACTGGAACCAAGGATCAGTACGCTAACAGGCATGTTAGACATTCTTTTTCCCTTTCAACGGGTGGCAGGATTTTGTAGGATATTTTTCCTATCGTCCGAAAGAGGGTGCATGTAATTTCGTTTCACTAACCAACCAAGCCGGGAACAGAATGTGTCGTAACCCCTTATCCTAGAAAACCTGTCCATAAGGATTGATAGTATGGTTAAGTGGGCGTGGGGTTATCACGATAACCTTTTCTAGGCCATAGCATTCAATTTACCTCCTATGCTGTTGGTCCGATAGGCTAGAAGGTAAAGTGCAAAGCAGGGGCATTAAGGATTCTTAATGGAGAGATAGAGCTTGCACACCACAGAAAAAATATTAAAGTAGCCCCAGTAAATATATTAAGTTCCATTTTAAATGGTTTATAACAAAAAATAAGCCAATAGTCAAATTGGCGGTTTATGGATTTTCGACCACTATTACCGGATTTGTATTTTCTAATGCGTTATACAGTAGGAATATCTGAATGTATTTTTTTAAGTATAATTTGCATTGATTTTTCGGGTTTAAACTTGATATAATTCAATAAAAATCCTAAGCATCTCTTTGTCTTTATATGGATTATTTTGCATCTATTCTTTTATTTTAATTTAATTAGGATTAAACTTATAGTTTTTCTTTATTTTTAATTTATATATAGGGGCCGTAATCTATATTTATTTTATTATTCGATGTTAATTAAATATAAGAAACAGAAGGTAATTACGAGCAAATAATTGAATAGTTATCCCTTAACATTACTTGTAACATATTATAATTATGCATTAACGCCAATATTGTCTTTCTAATGGCACACATTAATAAGATATAATTAGTAAAAATAGACAATCTAATTTTTCTATCAACAAGTTAAATATAGTTATGATAATATGTAAGAAAAAAGGTTATGTTACACTAGCATATAAATAAAAGAAATTAGAACCAATCACAAGCTATGTTATATTTGTTACTAGTAATAATTGAGTGGGATAAATATTACCCGAAACAAGTCACCATGTCAACAGGTAGAAAATATATATAACTTCTTTAATATATTGATGTTTTATTGCTAGATAATATCTTTTTATTTGCATGAAAAGGTACCCATAATAATTACCGATAAACATAGATACATGAATAAGCAATAATATTATTATAGTTATTTTTAAGCAAAGCCAAGTCTATAAAAAATTGATGTTCTCTTCTGTACTCTGCCTAAGATAGTTATTAACTTATGTTTTGCTTGCATTAGGCATGTTAAGCTGAAGATCAAATATTACTTATTTTCCTACAGCACTAAATGGAACAAGTATAAGACTAGGTTGGCTCTACGGTCTTAACAGTCAAGATTATCTTTTGGGTTACTATACAATTTATCTTTCTTCTGTATTTTAAAGACTTTACTGTTTGAATCTATAATCTAAAATTGCTTAAACCTGGAACACTTTAATTAAAACAAGGCTCAGCTAATAGTAAATTCTTACGCAATGGGCTTTAACAGGTAGCTCGCTCTGTTTCTTATTTATATTTAAACTCCTTCCCCTGCGCGATCTGCAAAATAGTGGGGCGCTGGTTTCAATGTTTATACTCTTCAACAGAACAGCCTGTTGATATAAATTACAAAATGCTTGCCGTCTTTTTTTTGCAACCGTTTAGGGAAAAAAAATAGGGATACCAACGCCGCGTTATCCCAACAAAAACATGTTGCATGCATTATGTAATTTATTCACTCCTAACCAACAATAACCAAAATACTTTTCTTTTATACGCTCCTGTGAATAATAGGTAAGTAGGTGTTCTCGTGATGTTAACTGCTGTCCTGCTTTCTGTGTATAATTATTGAGAGACACCTGCTATATTATTTTACGAAGGCTACCAATAAATAAAGGAGCTACCCGTAAATATTTTATTAAAATAATTGAGAAATAGTTCAATTTGGAGAAACTTTTAACTTAACTACAAATGTAAGAAGTTCAAATCCTTTTATTAATCATTTTTAATATTAAGTTACAAAGGATGACTGTTTATATTGTGTATTTTAATACGTTCCTTGAATCTAAGCGTTTTTATTGCTTACGGTACGGCTGTGCGGGTGGTACCGCTTCTGATTTGCTGCTACGCTTCATAACTCTTATCCTCTTATGAAAACTGTTGCTTAATACGTGATGTTAAAATTAATAAGCAAATCAATAAAAAAAAAATAAGTATCGTGCTCACTAAGGGACTTTTTATCCAATCTTGGAACCGAAAAGATTATAGATCATAAGGTTGTGTAGCCTAGCTACCTAAAGGTAATTAAAATCGATCGTTGACTAATGACATAACTGTAAGGAATCCTGGGTGGATTAAGTAAGTAATAAATAGGCTATCCACAAGTTATCTAAAACTATAATATGAGACATAAGATATTTCCTTAACTTAATTCGGTAAGGTAGTAATTCTAGATAAAGAATATCATCAGGGCGTTCGTATTCCTGAGGAATTAGCCTGCCCTATTTCTGATCGCTTGCACTAGCTATCGCTGAAACCTGTCCTAAAGGTTATGAGAGTGGGTTTATAGGTGCGTGACTATCGCTAACCACTTTGTAGGCTTTAGCTTTTGACCTAGTATTCTCTGGCTGTGGCGCTCATACCTAGGGAAGTAGAGGATGCACAAGCATGGGATTTAGGATTTAAAAGTAAAGGTAACAGCAAAAAATTATAGAGGGGAGGGGACTCCACCCAAAGCGAGGATTTAAGTTAATAAAACTAGCGATAATAAGAGGCTATAGGCGGCCTACTACTGAATGTACGATTACAGAGAATTGACCAGTGGTTAAAGGTGGTAAGTCATCAATTTATTAGGTTGTTTTATAACCAACATCCCGGTTCGAATCGATATTCTCTGTAAGGCTGTTATATGGGCAGTTGCCTGTTTTGCAGGTAAACCTAGCTAAGCTTTATTCTGCGCCCTTAGCATCCTGTACGCTGTTGAGCAGTAAAAACATAAAAGGGTGTAGTTTAATTTTGGTAAATGGAAGCTTCAAACTTTCCAAAATTACTTGTTCAAATCCAAGTACTCTTGAAGTTACAATAATTGACAATAATTATATTACAACTAATAACCTTATTTGTTAACCGGTTATTTTAAACTAACATTAAAATGATTGCTTGACCCTATCTCCGAAGAAGACGGGGTGGTATACCAACCACCCTCTGTAAGGCTAGCCACATTTAGCCCACCTGTAGGGGTGCAATAGCAAAGGACAGGAAGTACGAAAATTTTGTTCAATAGATTGTGACAGGCAAAAGCTGTACAATGAAATCCGCAAGGGCTGCTGGTTTTACTATAAAAAAATAAGAAAGGCTAGTGCTTGGTTGCTTAACTCTGCATACTGCTGCATAAATAAAGAGGGAAGTTGGTTACATAGTTACTTGTTTCACTATACACGGTAAATCCAGAAAGTAGCATACATAATTTTTCTCCTTATGAGAGATCAGCCACGCCCCACTTATATCTGAAGAGATTCGGGGGGGGGGGTGCAAAAAAGGCCAGAAGGGAAACCGACGAGCTTTCAGAGTATACTAAGTGCAGTGCACAAATGAGATGATTATTATTTCCATGAAAATTTTTCATATGCTAACGCTATCCTTTGCTTTACTTCTTCGCAGGTCACAGATACCTCTTCTCTGTAGGTTCTTTCCGCTCTCTGGAAGGGTCTACTTAAGAAAAAAACCTAGTAATAGTAATATTTTCTGTGCTGCAAGCAAGAATTATTATTCAATATCTTTTTAGGTATTTGACAGGTATTAATTTTCACTAATTGTATATAATTAGCGGTCGAGGTTGTAAATTAACATATTAAATTGAGTAATATTACTGGGAAGATTTTTAGTTTTTAATTTTTTAGAAGTAGTAGTGATTATAAATGCCTAACACTAAACGATGGGTCAACGGATCCACAAACTGGTTATGGGCTGAGTGGTTAAACGGCCTCCTTGGGAGACAGGTTTTCCTGTAGTATCGATCGAACAGTAAACCCCGAAGATCAAACCCTTACTTTAGAACATGTAGAATACGTTAAAAACAAAAGATATATAATATTTATTGTATTTAATAAGTATATAAAGAAAATTATTTATGGGAATTTATGGCCAATGTATCAAAGGGGAATATATTAATATCATTAGGAATAAAAACCTCAATATTTTTTAGACTCGACTCTGGGCAAAGGGAAACGATTGAAAACCTGGCGGTTAAAGTAACATTTATTCTTATGCTAAAGACTCTTTATTTTGAAGTTTATTTACAAATGTAAACTTATTATTTTAAGCTATAAAGAAATCTATGAAATTGCTTCCCTGGGTCTCAGCCAATGCACAAATTTTTTCATATCTTAAGGAAATTAAGGTGCTGCTATCTTCTTTATTGTTTCTTATTGTTTCATAAGCCGCAAAGTAATACTATGTTGGGCAAATGCATGATATTGGGGTAACTACCTAAAGTTAACAATAAGCTCTAGCAGAAAATCTAAACTCTAAACGAAAATAATTGTAAATATCTTTAGTAACTCAGTAAAAATAAATCAAAAGAGAATTCTACGAATAACCGTTGAGGTGAATAAATAGAGGTAGCCTATAAAGTAGATACGGGTACAAAAACTGTTTTAAATAAATGGGGGTAACCTTCCATCAAAGCTTAAATATGTGATACTGCGGCGAATAAGTGAAAAGTCACCATGAGGGAACTAAACGAAAAATAGTAGTTTTATAGCAAGTTCGATAAAAAGGAACGTACTTTGAATAATGGGTCACCAAGTTAACGTCAGGGAGGGACATAGTTGCGTAAGTTAAAACCGGGGCGGTTAAAATAACGAAACAGTTGTCTAAATAATACCCGAAGCACTGCTGATTTTACATAGAGTCAGATTATAAAAGTCCGAACGGGTGATGTTAGCATAAATCTCCGAAGAACCCTTGTTAGAGGTAGGTGAACAGACGAACACTGACTGTGTTAGCTGGTAAAGATAAAAGATGTAACCAATCTTGAAATAGCCAGTATGTAGAAATAACCTTTCTGCAAATAAACCATCAAAATTGACCTGGAAAACCCTAAATGAATTTAGACCAAGCAAAATATGTTAACAATTTGTGGCACATGGGTAAATTGACTCGTGGGTAGGAAAACATAGGAATGATTATTACCGTGAAGTATAATGGCGATCGCCCCAGCCAAACACCTATAAGGTGTGCGTCAGTCAATCGACTAAAATGTGGGTCGGATTTATAAATGGTATAATCGATAGCTTACGCTGCAGAGCTAAAGCCCATAAATTATAGGCTTTAAGATTAAGGTCAGGACCTTATATCCAAAGGATAACAAGCATATGAATTACGAAATTAAGCTCAATAGGTTCTTAGTATTAGGTTTGCTAGAGAAGGTCTCATAATGTAAAGTTAAAATATAAAAAACTATGCTGATATGCTTTTGTTATCTCCTGGACACTGATAAGTAATAATTGCAGGCAAATTGGATGATAAGCCAGTTAACTTTTGGTTAGCACATTTATGTATTAGCCATAATAGGCTTTAAATAAAAAGTAATTACGTTATTTAAAAAGATGTATAAGAAACTACTATTTAAGGCGGACAAAGCTCCTCAATGAAAAAAAGAAATTAACACTACAGCGTAGCACCACCCCGTAATCCAATATAAAAATAATGTTATCTGGATAAAATTCAAATATTAATGATGGGGCTTGCCCTATCCCTCCCGCGGATAGAAAAAAGGTGTATTAATATTGCTGGATTAAATAAATATTAATAATAATAAAATTTACCAAATCCCCGGAGGGGATATGGTAGCTCTATAAAAATTTACCTATACATTTTATAAAAATATAGTGTTTAAGCTATTTATACTTTTTACGTACAACACCCTCTTCACGGCGCAAGCTCGCCTTTTAACAATATGGATTTATAGTAACTTTACTTTTATTGTTACTTAGATATCGATTATTACTGACTAAAGAACCAAGGTATAAAAAGAGTACAATACTATCTAGACTTTTTTTAAAACCTACAAATATAAACAGTACTGAAAAGGCAAAATCTTTTTACTAGCTAGTACAACATACAGAAGAAAAACTTTAAATTTTTTTAGAGAACGGACGAGTCTTAATGAGGAGCTAGAAATGCACATTTATTATTGCAGCAACAGGAAGTTATTTACACAAGGTAATATAGAGATAAGATAT
>JACYFI010001646.1:0-11867 GCA_020975735.1 Ophiocordyceps xuefengensis | reverse complement strand
GAGACCTTTTAAGATCGTACAATGTTTCGGACCAGTAGTGTTAGCCTTCGTATTCCTTTGCTTTCTAAAGAGTTTACTTTTTTTGTTTTAAAGATTGTTTTATAGAATATATGTTTATATACTATTTAAATGTTATACCATTTTAAGTTATGAATATTCATGTACTAAACCTGGTCCTTTGTAACCTGATAATCCCCCATAAGCATTACATATATTTAGCTTGCCCGGCAAAACCTTTAAAAGATTTTATAGTACGAAATCGAAAGATCCAAATCTTAACCCCTCCTTTTTGGGTACAGTTTTACTAGTGGGAAGGGGAGTTAACGTCTTAAAGTCCAAAGAGTAGTTCTAACTTCCAGGCTATAATTAAACCACCTAGGAAATTTTTAAATAGAGTTACTAATAGAAGAATATCTTATAACTAAGAAAATTCATACGTTTTTTGGGATAGGTACAATTGAATGAGGTATGCAATAAAAATCAAAGGCGAGAGTCTATACTGTCCAATCCTCCAAGGATTTTAGCCTAAAAAAATTAAACCTCCGTGTGATAATACCCTTATTGCTCAAAAAAGCGGCAGATTATCTGCTCTATTTAAACAAGCTATAAATTTACTTTTAACAGAGTAAAGCCGATCTGATATTGAAGATGTATGGAGTTATAAATATAAGGGATTCATATGAGCGAATGCATGTCTGTATAAAATTATAAAGATTCATTCTCCAAATTTTTAAATGTGTACACGCGCGTAGTGGATGATGCACAGTTGATATTAAAATCCTATAACTGAGTTTCGCTGGATGTTGTAGATGGAAGAAGGGTTTACTTTTTATGTATAAAATCATTAATTAATAAAACCTATACACTGGTTTGACAAATGTCAGCTTTTAGTTTCAATATTACTTCACATGGGAGAGATCAAGTCGTTTATTAATATAAAATTTATGGGTTTATTAGGGTGTGGAAAGATTGAGAAGCTTAATAGACCAAGTATTGAGTAATACGTGTATATAAATGTAATGGATATAAAGTAAAATAATTCTTTCTTCAAAAATATCCTTTACGAGAGGTATAAAGTTTAGAGCGAATTATTTAGATTTTATTTAAAGTATAAGAGGATATTAGGCCTTTAAGATATTTAACAAACCGAAGTATTATAAAAAGATAAATTCTCCAAAGTCAGGTATGAAATAGAAGTAGAGAGATTAATTAGCTGATTAGTACTATACGTTTCTAATAAACAATTAAAACAAAGACAAGTTCTAAAGAAAAATGAAGGGCTTTATTTAAAAGTATTTATAAATATTAATATTATTATTTTTAGGTATTTTAACTTAGCTAGGATTACATGGACTCTTATATAATTTTATTAATCTTACAAAGTTTATATTAGATTAGGTTTGTTCACCATGCAAGTCTTTTTATTAATTTAAAGATATTGTAGCCTATCTTATTTCTATAGTTACGATGATTCAGAATTAAGATAGGTTCAAAACGACCCATTATACTAGATATAAAAGGTTTTGTGGTGTACGCACACTATGCCTTATTAAGTGGTTTTATTTTTATATAATTTAAAAAACTTTATGTGTAAATAGCTAAAATTATTGCACAAAGCATACTTAGTCGAGCAATAATGAGAATGTATTGAAAATTGTTTAAAACATATCATTGTAAACATTTTTGTTCAAGAATGGAATTCAAGTGTTTCTCATTTACTATAGTGATGGGTGGATTGGTACTTGTTTCAGCTTGTGAGATAGGTTTCCATGGTTCCACGTTAATATTAGGTTGCAATCTTTCAATAGCGTAGGCACTTTGAAGATATTAGCCTTCATTTAACAGTCACATCATTTAGGTTATGAATTTCGAGGTATTCTCTTTACTGCACCTTTGTTGTCTTGTACTGACTGCTTTTTATATGTTCGATGTATTACTGAGCGCCTAAACATAATAAGATATACAATTTTAATCATGCACCAAAAAAGATACTAAAATGATGAAATGATAAAGTTCTAAAATATAATATGGGATATTTTCAGTTATACTTGCATTCATTTTAATGGTTTAGAACGACACAGGATGGTACAGTTCTCATACTGTTCTTAGATCTGGAGGACCTCCGCGGCCACAAAGAGGAAATTATGGGTAACCGCATCCTAATACTATGCCTGAAAGAGAACGACCTCAGAATAGGATATTATTTCTAATACTAGGCCCGAAGAAGAAATGACTTAAGTGAATCCGCCTGAATTAACATACCTAATGGAAGAAATACCAAGTAGATCAGATTCGCTATATTTCGTCAGATTTAGTGATCGCTTAGATTGTGATTAAGCCCGACGACGAATTCAGGCAGAGTGAATTATATAGCGGTTTGGGACTGGTCGGTCCGAGTTCACCTAGGGGTTGACATCTACCAGAGCGACGGATAACCCATTTACCTGTTTTCACTACTCCAGGTGAATATTTATGAACAAACGGGTGGGGTCAAACTTTGAGGGGAGATTATTCCAAATAAGATTCTAGAAGTGCCATCACCCATCCACTTTCAGAACCAGCCTTTATCAGAAATCAATCTCAACCTTATTCCACGGTAACTACCACTGTACCAACACCAATCCCGATAGATAGAAGCTGAATCAAATTCAGATAGCAGGTCATCTGAATCCTCCCAGGAATTCAAGAAATCAAGATGAGCTTTGCGTCCCTAACAATTTGATATATGATCTCGCGGAGCAATAAAGCGAGTAAAAGGAGGAAGAGGTGATTCTGATTCCTGATTTTGATTACTTGACAAAAAGCGTGCGGGAGATAGAAGATTTAAACAATAACTAATGTGATAAAAGCGCTTTATAAATAAATGGAATAATTCGAATCCAGATTATGATGGGTTATGATATGGATACTTTCACTTGACGAACTCATTTATATTGAATATCATATTTGAATTTCATATTAAAATTATTTTCTTAGAAGAGCTTGTAATACCATAGGGCTCATATTTGTTAATGGCTTTGGCAATAACACATTCAAAAAACACTCAATTACTTATTAACAATAGAATCTTAGTATAAATATTGAAGATTTGTATGTATTTAAAGGTCAATTAATTTTAGGTGTTTGATTGGTAAGGTGAAACATGGGCTATACATGCTATTCCATACCTCCCTGTATCCCTTTGCGTGCGCAGCTAAAGCTAAAAGGAGGAGCTAGTTAAGAAGCTTGTACTTTAGGTGGTGCCTACGCAGCGTAAATTAGGCAAACCTAAAAAATATCCTTATATGGTAGCCTATACTGTGGAGCCTTTCTAGGGTGTTCTTACCTCTGACAATCCCCCTTTTCATCTACTAACGCTTCGGTTAGGTTTGAAGCACAAAAAATCTAATTGATTTAAACTAATAAATTTAAAACTAGCTTGTTATTAACCAGATCACTCTCTACCGTATCTAAAACGAATTTTGTTGTTCTTTGTATCAAACTTGACTTTATTTAAGATGTCTTCATTATGAAGCTCCCGCTGATCCCTTGAGTTTGCTGCCGTAAGTTAGGAAAAGCTAGCCTACTAGGCAATATAAATATCCGAAAAGCAAATTACATAAAAATAACATTTAAACGGTTAAGTTCTAATGATAGACCTACTAAGATTTTCCGATCTGGACTATGCCAGTTCAGTCGGATATGCCCGCGTTTTATGATTGAATAAAGCCTTCTGGCCGAAAGAGGACCCTGTTAGGGGATTATTTTTGAATAAGAGCTTGTGTAGAATTGTCTTTTAACTATTTTTTACACATTTGAAGTAGGCGAAAGCCTAACTCGTTTAATTTTTCATTTTTATTCTTATCATGCAAACTACGCAGCTAGTAGAAAAGTTATACAAAATACGCAAACTGCACAAGGATCAGGTACCACAGTAAAGGATGTAGACTTCTTTTCCCCTATACAGGGTGCAGGCATTTTGTATGATTATTTTCCGCTATCTCGAAGAGGGGGCATGTATGTTTCACAACCCAACGCAGCAGGAACAGGAAGTGGTCGAACCCTTATTCCTAACCTGTTCCAAGGATATGAATATGGTATAGGGTGCCGCTGACGTTGATACCCTTTGTGGCTGTTCGGTTAGTTATTCTGCTGTGGCGCAAGCTAGGGAAGTAAGGATGCAAAGAAGGGGGATTAGCGAGCCCTTTATTTATTGGTAGAGAATCAACTTGACAACACAGAAACAAATGATAAAGTCACAACCCAGTAAAAAATAATTAGTCCCAACTTTTAGGTTAAAAAAAAATATAAAGCCAGTAGTCAATATGGGTTTTGTCTTACCGACCTTACACGATTATTTCTAAGAGCTTATACAGTAGAATATTCTTAGGATTGTTTTCAGTATGATGCATTATTTTTCGGTATAAACTGGGTAATAATTAAAAAAAATCCTAAAGCATTCTTCTTATGTCTTTAATGAGGATTATTTGACCATTCCTCTTTATTTAATATTATAGGAATTACTTTATAGGTTTCCTTATTTAAATGTATGATATAGGGCCGTATCTAGATTATTATTATTTCCTCTGTGTTAAATTAATATAAGAACAAAGTAATTACAAAACAATAATTGGACAATAGTATCCCCTTGTAGCATATTTGGTACAATTAAATTATTAAATTATAGCTTACCAAGACCAATATTGCCTACTATATGGCAGCAATAAATAGGTTATAATAGTATAAAATAAAAACAATCTTAATTTATTACTAATCAAACAAAGTAATACGTGGATATTAAGCTAAACAACCAAGTTCAGTTACTCACACTATACATAAAAAATCTTAGACCAAACACGGCTAAATGTGTATGTTTTTGTACTAGTAAATTTATTGAGATGGTAATATGACAGAACAAGTCCACCATGCTACAGTAGGAAATTATATTTATATACTCTTTATAGTATATGATTGTTTTATGCGTAGTATAATATCTTTATTAGCCGATTGATAGGTGCCCAAGTAATAAATAATGATAAAAATAGATACTAGATAAGGCAAAAATAAAATATCTATATAAGTTATTTTCTTAGCAAGCAAGCTATAAATTGAATCGTCTCTTCTGGTCTCTCCTTAAAGGATAGTTACGTATGTGTTTAGCTTTGCTTATGCATGTTAGACTAAAGTGAAATACTCTCTATTGTCCATACAGCGACTGAAATACAAAGTATAAGAATAGGTTGGTCTAGGTCTTAACAGTAAAGATTCTCTTTTCAGGTTATAAATTTATCTTTCTTCTGTTAATTTTAAAGACATTCCTTGGTTGTAATTCTATATTCCTAAAAAATTGCTTAAACTAACACTTTAATAAAACAAGGCATCAGCTAATAAGTAAATTCTAACGCAATGGCTTCACAAGGGTAGCCGCCTCTGTTTCTGGATTATATTTAAACCCTTCCCCTGCGCGTCTGCAATATAGCGGCGGTTGGGTTTGCATGTATATTATACTTCTCCAACAGATAGCTCCTGTTATATAAAAAAAATAGCCTTGCGTTCTTTTATTTGCAGTTTTTTAGGAAAAAATAGGGATACAAGCGCGTGATGCAACAGAAAGAATAGTGCTTGCCATGTAATCTATTTTTCTACCAACCAACAATAACTAATAATCTTTTCTTATAGCGCTGCGGTGAGTAATAGTAGGTAGGCTTCGTGATTTTAGACTGTGGTCCTGCTTTCTCTTGTGTGTATATTCATATGAAGCACTGCCTTTATATTTATGATTTTCTGAAGGCTACAGGAATTAAATAAAGGGAGTACCGTAATAATTATTAAAAAAAAATAGAGAAAATCTAGTTCCAATTGGGAAGAAAACGTCGTCTTACACACAAGTTATTAAAGGTTCAATCCTTATTTTCTACAGATTTTAAAAATATAAGTCAAAGATAAACTGTTTATTGTGATTTTATTACTCCCTGATCTAATGCGCTTTTTTCTTAAGGTACGTGTGGGGTGGTACGCTTCCTGGGTTGGCTGCTCGGGCCCTTCTTACTAACTCTTATACCTCTTGCAGACACTTTCGCTTAAAAGCTTGTAAAATTAATAGCAAAAACAATAAAAAAAAATAAGATCTTTGCTTAATAGGGAAGCTCATTTATCTATCTTGAACCAAAGATCATAGATATAAGTGTGTAGTTAGCTAACCTAAAGGTACATTAAAGATTCGATCGTGACTAGATACACCTGTAAGGGAATACTGGGTGACATAGTAGATAATCTTAAGGCATCCAGCAAGTATCTAAATTATATATGAAGTTTAGATTCCCTAACTTAATCGGTTAAAGTGTATTCTTGATAAGAATCATCTTCGCGTTCCGATTCGCTGAGGAATTTGCCGCGTATCTTGAACGCGCCCAATAAGGCTTTAATCCTGAAAACCTTTCCTAAGGAGATATTGAAATATGTGTTATAGTGGCGTGGGCTTCTGATACCCTTTGTAGCTATTTCGTTTAAGTTATTCTTGCTGTGGCGCAAGCTAGGGAAGTCAAGGATGCGTAAAGCAAGGGATTAGAATTAGAAGTAGGGTAAAAGGAAAAAATATAGAGGGAGGGAGACCTCCAGCCAAAGCAGGATTAAGTTTTAATAAACAAGGATAATAAGAAGCTTATAAAGGACGGCCTTTTAATAAGACGATTCAGACGTAATTGACCGAGTGGTTTTAAGTGGTAAAGTCGGGATTCTATTAGGGTTGTTTAAACCCACATCCGTCGATATCGGATATTCTCTGTTAAAGGCTGTTTTATTGGGTCAGTTGGCTCTATTAAACCCCTAACGCTACAGCTTATTCTCAAGGCCCTTAGCATCCTTGTACCTGTTGTGTACCCAGTAAAACATATAAGAGGGTTAGTTTAATTGGTAAAATAGGAAGCTTTCACCTTCAAAATTCCTTGGTTCAATCCAAAGGTACTCTTGAGGTTAATAAGCCAGAATAGATTCATATACACTATTACCATTGTTACCGTTATTAACTAATTAAAAATGTTTTTTGGCTTGCCCTCCTTACGAGAGATGGGGGTGGCTTAGCCATACCCCTGTATACTAGCGACATTTAAGCCACCCTGTAGGGGTGCCATAAGGAAGGGATCAGATTAGAAAAATTATGTTCACGAGATGGTAGAAGCAAGGCTTTAATGAAACCGCAAGGGCTGCTGGGTTAACTCATGAAAAATAAGAAGGGCTAGTGCTTGGTGGTTTATTATCCTTGCATACTGCTCTCATAAGTAAGAAGGAGTGTTACATTAAGTTTTACTGTTTTTCACTATAACCAGCGTATCAGAAGTAGGCCATACATAATTTTCTCGTATTCAAGAGATCAGCACGCACTCAATATTCGAAGAGGATCGGGGGGGGGGTGCAAGGGACAGAGCGAAAAAACGTAGTCGAAGCCTCTGAGGAAGTATACACAAGCACTGGCACAAATGGAATCTAATTATTTTTTCATGGAAATTTTTCATATGTGCACGCTATCCTGCTTTATTTCTTTCGAGGTCCAGCATCACCCTAATTTCTCGAAATAGGGAGCTTTCCTCTTAGGGTTACTGGGTAAAAACTAGTAACAGTTATTTTTTTTGATACCTGCCAAGCAAGATATTATTCATATCTTTAGTTATTTGAAGGTTATGTATAATTTCACAATTGTATAATAATTAATGGCGCGAAGGTTGATTACAATTAATAGGATAATATTACTGAAGTTATGAGTTATATTTCCTATATTTAGGTTATAATGCCTAACACTAAAACGATGTTCCAAGATCACAAACGGGATATGGCTAGTGTTAGAAGCGCTTCCTGGGGGAAGGCTTTTCCTTGTTCGAATTACAGTAACCGAAAAATAGCATCGAATCCTTACTAAGAAGAAATGTAGAAATACAGTTTAAAAAAAAAATATTAAAGTATTATCTTGTAATTTTGATAATAATAATATAAAGAAACTATATATGAATTTATTCCATATATCCCTAAAGAGAAATAATTTATATCCCATAGGGGCATAAAACTCCAATGTTTTTAACTCGCTCTGGTGGAAAGGACTGATTTAAACCTGGGTTAATAACCCTTACTTTCTTATCTAATAGCCGCTCTTTTTTTGGAAGTTTATTTAAAATAGTAAACCTTATATTTTATACTTATAAAATAATTATGAAATATTGTCTTGCTGGGGTCTCACGCCCGATGCACAAAATTTTCATATTCTTAGAAATTAAGGGAGCTGTGCTATCTCTCTGTTGGTTTCGCTCTTTCTGTTTTATAAATCGCAAAGGGTAAACTGCGGGCAATGCAGATTTTGGGGTGTAAGCTTCCTCTATAAGTTACCCAACTCTAAGAGAAAAATCTATTCTCTAACCGAAGCGAATTTGAAAATTCTTAGTTAACTTCCCAGGAAAATAAATACAAAATAAGATCTTTATGGAAAAAGTGAGTGAAAATAATGAAGAGCTACTAAAGTAGAACGGGTACAAAACTGGTTTAAAAATGGGGAACCTTTCCTCAAAGGCTAAAATCAATATACATGAGCGTAGTGAAAATACCATGAGGGACTAACGAAATAGTTACTTGTTATAAGCCACGTCGATATAAAAAGAAGTAACCTTTTGCAGTAATGGGGTCACCAAAGTTAACGTTAGAATGGGCATATGCGTAGTAAACCGGGCTGTTAAAATAACGAACCAGTTTAAGTTAGGGACCCGAAGACAGGTGAATTTTTCCAAGTCAGGATTATAAAAGTTTTCCGAACGGGGTGATTGTAGCCATTAAACCCCGAAGATACTGTGGTGGTGAGTGAAAAGTACAACACCTGATGTGATTTAAGTGTAAAAATAAAGTGTAAAAGCAGATCTTTAAATACCAGTAGTTAGATAAGTGAACTTTCTGGCAATAACGCATCCAAAATTGCCGGGACAACCCCTTAAGAATCTAGACAACGCAACTAGGTAACATATTGTGACAGGTAATGACTCGTGGTAAGGTAACATAGTTTGGATAACGTAAGTCATATGGGCGATCCGCAAGCCCAAAACACCTATTAAGATTTTGCAGTTCATGACTAATTGTGGTTTTGTTATATATATAATGGCTAGCTTACGCTGCAGCCTTAAAGGCTCATAAATTATAGGCTTAACATATATCAAGACCTAATTCCGAAAAGGATCAGAATCAATGGAATAACGAAATTAAGCTCAATAGGTCATCTTATGTATTAGGTTTATAGAGAAGTATAATTAGTATTAAGATATAAAAAAAAACTTGACTTACATTAGCTTATTTTAAACTCACTGACACCTCTGACATAAGGTAGATAATTGCAGCAATGAGAGAGGTAACCTTTCGTGTTTACACATTTTATTTTAGCGCATAATAGGCTTGAAAATAAAAAAGAATTAGATTATTAAAGATGTATAAAAAATATAATTTAAGGGCGCAAGCTCATAATCATGAAAAAAAAGGATTTTACACTACAGATTATGAAACCCGTAATCTCATTAATAAAAAAGTTATCTGGATAAAAAATTCAATTTTATTTAAATAGGTATGGGGGCTTCGCCCCTATCCCTTCTGGCGATAGAAAATAAAGGTGGTATATATGCCGGATTTGAAAAAATATTTTAATAATAAAAACTTTACTAATCCCCGTAGGGGATAATGGTAGGCTCTATAAATTTAAACTTAATAGATTTATAAATATTTTGTGCTAAAGCATTTAATTTACGTAAAACAGCCTCTCCCGCCCAAAGCTCGCTCTTTTAAAATATGGAATATAGTACCTTAATTTATTGAGTATTAAAAATATTATTACTGATAAAGGAACAAGTTTTAAAAAGAAACATCTACTATCTAGCACTTCTTACTAAACCACAAATATAACGGTCTTGGAAAAAGGCAAAATCTTTTTTTAGGGCCTATTTTAAAACATACAGATGAATACTTTAAAGTTTTTTAGAGAAAGGCACGTTCTATACTTATGAGGGAACGCCTAGAAATCAGTTACTATTTGCAGTGCAACCGGAAGAATATAACCACAATAAATTTAAGATTAAAATATCTAGCTAAGAGAAAAGGTTATAAAACCATTTCAGAAAAAACACGCGCAAAAAATAGCTAAATTCAGCTATAAGCCTTATAGGGTGTGTTAACAGGTCGATGATTTGATATACTGATACAAAGGAAAAAGATCTTTGATAAGTCTTTAACAGCAGCGCTAAAACGACATGAGTGTTACTAGACCAGCAGTAGCTAAGCTCGTTAAAAAGTGAACGATTAATCAGAAACAATATTTTCATTATTAAAGCAAGAGGGTGTATTTTATATATTGCAAACGATAAAAAGTATATATAGGATACTTTATATATTTAGGAGAAGGACTTCAGCTCTAACCAGAGCCTTGGGCATTTAATCGATGTGATATACAGTAAGAAATTTCGGTAAAAAGAAGGTTAGATTTGTTCTGGAAAACCTATAATAGTAGGCAATTTACAAGTAAAGTAATTCTTAGAGGTACAATAATTTAATCTCCAGACAGATGTGTAAAGCCGTTTATTTGTAAATCAAATATGGGGAGATAGAAGACTTTTATCAGTGAGTTCAGAACTTCGGAAGGCAAAGATCTATCTTGAATATCTAGACACTAAGACATGATAAAGTTGAAGTACACCTTTTTTGTAACAGTGAACCTTCTGCAGTAAACATCGAAGTTGCGGAACATCCTAAAAAGCAATCAAAATGCAAGAAGAAGTAGTAATACTTTATGGCCATCAGGTAATGATCGGGGCTAAGGTATAATCTGATGATTAACATGGAATTAGTCCGCAGCCAAGAAACCTTTCAAGGGAGTTGCAGTTCATCGACTAAATGTGTTGGCTATAATTATAGGTTCATATAATTTTGAGCTTAAGATATAGTCAGGCTACTCATTTCGTAGACATTGCAATGGGGCCCCATAAAAATAATTATTAATTCTTCTCCATAAATAATTTACGATTAGAAATTAAATTAACCGTATTACCAAAAAAACAACAACCAATTACTGAGAAAATATTTAAACAATCAGACATCTTAATAATATAACCTAAATAAAAACGTTAAGTAAACGCAATTTTGTGCCGCTGGCGAACGCCACCGAAGCAAAGAAAAATTCAATATTATTAGAGTAACAAAAATAAAATGCCAGGTATCCCTTTAAAATGAATAAAATAACGTCATGGGTAAGTTTGTAGGTAGTGGTTTTAAATTGTAGCAAAAAAGATAGGTGTTATTATAAGGAAGTGGGCGCTCTCGTCGAAAAAAGAATCCTAGACCTATTCAGCTGTTTTTTTAAAACATGGCCAACTAACATTTACTTTCTCACTAAATATTAGAGTTATTGTAAGCCAGAAGGAACTTATTACAACAGAGAACGCATTAATTTGGAATATAGTTAACTGAATATAATATTTAAAAACGCTTATACCTCTGTTAGGGGAGCTCGCGGCCCACACCATGAGAGAAAAAACATAGTTAGGTCTTAAATTCAAAATCTATTTCCGGGAAGAGCATAAAAAGAGAAATATCATCAGTACATTAGGTAGAAGGAAGTTAGTCGGGAAGTTAAGTTAAATTATCTTTAGCTAACACTAAACTATAAAGAAAAAACAATCCTTTATCCGCAGGATACATTTATGCATAAAATAATCAGCTAAAAACCCTGCAGAACCGCGTAGAGGGTAATCGAGTTAGACTTTAAATATTGATCTATCGCACAACATTGATATTTTTCTACTTTAACTAAAGCTTGGGGAATTATGTTACGGTATTAAAAGGACTAAGCTATAAAGAAATAGTAGGAAGAAAGTAAG
>JACYFI010001645.1:0-13250 GCA_020975735.1 Ophiocordyceps xuefengensis | reverse complement strand
CTCCTTTACTAAGTTAGGAAAACTGTTTTACTATATTGTTTTAACCTACTCCCATACCATAAGGACCACTCATTCTACTCTTAGCTTTATCTAATATTTTACGTTGGTGTTGGACCTCCTAATATCCTAGAACTATGTATTACACTATAAATTATTATAGAAAAATTTCTAGTAAGAAACTTCGGGTGAAAAAAACTAAATATATAGTCAGCCATAACTAGATATTTGTAATTTCAATAAGGACTAGGTATAATTCAGGTGGATATACAAATACTTAAAAAGCCTGGAAATAATCTGTTGAATTATAACGGTAATAATTTGAAGTAAAGAGGCGTAACAGCAAACTCTGTTCTCTAATTGATATTTCATGCATAGGGTGAATCAATTATATTTATCTGTAAAGAATCCAAGACCCTAAAACCAAAGTTATATATCTTTAGCTAGGTAACCAAAATATATTTGAAGATAGGCTAAGATAACTAAGAGGTAAACTTAAGAAATATGGATCGCCTTTCATCGTGATTTTTAATAATTATTTTACGGGTTCCTAAATAGGATTAGCACTAAAAGTTAAATAGATATAACTTTAACCTGAATATAGTGTCACTAAATAATCGCCCCTATTATGCTATAACAATACACGTTTTATACTAAAGCAATATTTGACCATTTAGCAGATTCTAATATAAAATTCTTTACCTATAGAATCCTGTTGCCAATTAAAAGGGAAAGCCACGTAGACTAAGACTACGCAAATGAATACTAACTGTATAAGTTTCATAAGGTAAGAATCACAATTTAATCCACCATATCTTCTTAATCTTGATATACGGTACAAGCCGTGATTACAGCACCTGCACCCAAGGAATAACAATCCTTTGGTGCCAAACGGTGAGTTATTTAAACGGAGTATAGCAATAATATAAAGAAGATATAACCTCAATAGGCCATAGACATCATGCCCCTATTGAGCCAATAGTCGAATTAGCATTATTTTTTATTTATAATCTTTGTTTGAAATTAATCCCTACAAGGAGCTAAACAAGTAGTTTTTTGCTCCCTAATATAAACATTAAAACTTAATAAGTACTACTTGTATATTCAATAAAAGAGATGACCGAAATTAATAAATATAACGGGCCCTAACCATTGTGCAGCGTTGTATTAACCGGGAAAACTGGCTAGGTTCGTTCCAACGCACCAGGGGGTAATAAGATATTGGGACCTACGCCTGTGAAACTTTTTTAGCCATAGCTCCGATTAATAAACATATACCTATATTTTTATAAACATTTCTGTTAGTGTAGGAGGCTATTGAGAAATACATTTTATATCCTAAACTACCTAAAAAATCATTAATGGTACGAGCATACCCTATTTTAAAAAAATCTCCAACTTTATTAGTTAAAAATGCGCTAAGAAACTTTGGTTGCTAGAATTTGATAATCAAAACACCTAACTAAACGGTAATGAACCAAACCCCCACACCCTTTCTCACCCTACAAACATCACAGGCAAATTATTTTCGAGTTACAGTAGTATAATTCAAAAAGTAAAAACAAGCTTTTTAAAATAGCAAAGAATCTTTAGAGTTAACTTTAAATCAAAGTTATCCTACAGTGGATTAATGGGTGTTTGATACCAAACAATCGGTTATTTATCTTTAAAACTCTGCTATATTCTATCCAGATTTTAATCTTTTCTAATTGAATTTATGAACCTTCAACCGGTTAGAGAGCACGAATGAACATAAAAATTTTGTGGTTTTTACCATCAATCAAGATACATCATAAGTTTTAATACCCTACTATGGATAGGGGGTTTTCTTTTAAAAAAATGACTATTTTTTTTGGTACTATCAGCAAGTACTATTGGTAAACTAATTGCGATTACCTCCGTTTGTCATATATTTCCTGGGAGCCTAAAATATTCAACTTTTTCCTCATTTGAATCTAAAGTTTAGTATGTTTGAGATATTCTAAATCTCAAACTTGATCTAGTACCTAATTTACTTGTTGGTTGGATGGATACGAACATCAAAATATTCCCCTCTGCACTAAGAAATCCTGAAATATTTCAAGTCTTGAGTCAAAATTACCATTATTCGAATTTATTACAGGTCTTTCAACAAGAGAATACCCTGCAAACACTGAATTTTATACGGTGTCGTAATCATAAACCTAAGTCATTTGATGCGTTTATATTTCATTATTTAACCTTCCGAACGTAAGATTACTTTTATTATTTCAATTTTTACCCGCTTGTTAAACAATGAAATACAATCGTCGATATTTTGAGTTTATAATAACTGGTACTTTATTCTAACAATTAAATTAAGCTTTGATTTACTCTTCACATTAATCTATAATTAAGTAACCATCTCTTCGGTTTTTAGAGCCCATTGTTAAACCGACACCACCTAAGTATTGTTGTAAATAAGATATAATAGTTAATATCTTCTGTACTGTAGACCCCTTATTGAAATTTAATTGGAAACGTCAGCTAATTTAATGTTTTTATTCTCTCACACTATTATAATAAATGAAAACCCTACCGGCTCAATATAAAACCAGATTAGACTACTAGGGGTTATGTAAACTGTAGAGATATAGCTAAGAATATTTTTTTTAATTCAATTGTTTAGATGGAGACTTTGACATAGGAGTTCAACCTTGTTGCTGATGAAACCGAGTTTAAACTCCCCGTTTCTTTTCGAGAACCCCTTAGGCAGTACACCTTAAATCCAAATAAATTTCGGCTTAATTCGGATCAACTGCCGGCTTACTCTTTTGCTCTATTTCAGCCTAAATACTGTTTAAGTATGTTGACTTAGATCCGCGAGTTTGTCCATATTTCGTTTCACTCATCCTTAAGGCTGGTTACCGTACCTGAGTGAAATTACCTTCAAGACCACCTAATTTAGTTTTTCATTATAGTTTGGTAAGACTCTTTAAGGCTTAGGATATCCCCACGGAGTTTGGACAGTTTTACCCCATACGCACCTTTTCCCCTTGGATGCCTCGAAGGATCAGGCTCATATATCCTTATAGAGTAGATATGAAGCTAAAGAACACTTATTAAATAATACAGGAATTAACATAAGATACGTTAAACCTTCAACTTCAAAAAATTCAATACCTATTAAATTGAGTCACTATGTAATCATCTAAAATAAGTATATAGATAATTGATTATCATTTAATCTCCTTCAAATATCCCATAATAGCTAATATTGTTGTAGAAAATATACATAGACAACTTTAAATTAAATCGACCTACCTCACACAACCACTTTCTCTTACCAAAAAAGCCGAATACTATACCCCTAGTACATGGTAACACCAATTTAACTTATATTACATTATTATATCCTTGATAGGCAATACTGCCTCTTAGTCCCGATAAAAAGTCAACTAGAATTGCTAGCAAATCAAGCAGATTACTCTCCGGGCAAAACTACTAGTTAATGTAAGATGGCATACGTTTGTCCACTATTAATATCGGGTTCAAGGTTAATAGAGACTTCCAATATTCGGCGAATGGTTATAGATAATAGCATATTTCTGAAAATTAGAAAAAGATTAGATTATTAATTTGGTCTATGAAATCGAATCCCTAACGATTTACCTTATTAAAAAAGTTACTAGAGGTTAAACTCACTGGTGTTTAATTTGTATATAATATCAAATATTCTTATGTTAACGCTAATACAATATATCATTTATTTTAGTGCATTAAATTGACTTGGGGCATTAAGTTAGATTTGGAACTACAATTCTGTATTTCTGAGCATCATGTTTACCGTTTAGATAATCCCCACTTTTAGTATGAGCTTGGCACTAGGCTTCTTTGGGGGCCTGGTAGACTTTGTAGCCCTCAAACCGCCCCCCGGGCCCCGGGATTAAGGAAAAATAAATATACACATGAACCCAAGCCAGACAAAAAATTACCTAATTACACTCATAATACAGTTAAGATTATGTATGTCAAATGAACAAATTTGTCTAATACGTTTACATGAATTTATAAACTATAGTGGCGATAAAACTGTGTAAATTCCACATATATTTCTGAACAACGACCATAAAATACTCCTTCTTCATTTAGAAAAAGACTTGAAACTTTTGATTCTAGTATTCTACCAGATATCGCATTCACATGTTTATACCCAATGTAAGGGGCAAGCAAAAGATTCGTATGACATCCCCCTGCTATAGTTTATAACAATCTAATTACTCTTAACTCAGGGTTACTATCAACTCTTTATTCTACTTTTCTAAATTTCTAATCCCACCTGTTCTTATAGCAGTTCTGGTACTCATATATAATCAATTCTGTAAAATTTCTTTCATAGAATCCTAAAGCAGGATACTAGTAACTTCAATTCATTGGTGACCTCTGTAAAACTGTGATTGAGGGATCTTATTTTCATCCTTAAAATAATTAATCTCTAAAAAGATTGGAAAGGTTATAAGTTATGAATTATAACCGGCAGTGTTTATAATAGTTCCAAATTTAACTCCGATTTAAAGTCTTATGAAATTTATGTAGTTTCCTAATTAATTGACGATATTATACCTGTAAATAAGGTTTCCGTTGTAGTTTCTGGAATCTTTAGTTCCTGTGATGTGGTCCATTTGTTACTCATCCCATTAAGATTTTTTCACCTATTAAAGTAATTAAAGCTTTAGAAAGTTTCCACATATAGTGATATTTTTTATTTCCTAGTATTGTAGCCTTAAGTATTTTAACCTGGAAATTTATATTTCTCTTGAAGATTTCCCGCTGAGGTTTTCATATCTTCTATAAGTAGTTTCCCACTTTATTATCTACAAAAAATTTTAGCAGCTCTTCTATGCTGAAAACACAAACTACCTATCCAATTTAAATCCTCAGAAGAACACTTTAAATAGTATATCGGGGTATCTACTCTTACTGCACTTCTTTTTAACTTAAAGTTCGCTTACAGAAAATTCTACCTAAGCTATTTTGGCCTTAACCTCAATAGCAGATTCAATAGGAGTTTTCCAAATAAAGGGGTTTCTTGATCTCTTAAACTTTCCTTAAACCAATAATACTTTAGTTTCTTCTGAGAGGTACGACCAATCAAGCTTGGATTTTCCCCTTTACACTAATCCTTATGAAAGACTTGACCTAAATCTTCGCTTTAGTTTTTTCGGGTGTTTATGTATCAAGGGAACCTCCAAGCCTTCTTTTAGTGTAAATGTAATATTTCGTAAGATTTAAATTTATCAAAGTAAAATGTTGTTTCTCTTGAAACCAATCCGAAAATTCAAAGTAATTTAATATTGTAACAAGAAAAATTAGAATACCCATATTTAATTAATGCTCTTGAAATTATTAAACTATCTCTGTTTTTTAATCAATAAGATTGAGAAATATTTTGACATCTTTAGATAGGATCTTTAGATGACCCGCATAAATAATCAATTTGTAAATTATTAGTTAACCTTATATATCCCTGATGTGTAATTTTTATTTTCGTCCTTTTAAGGATTCCTTTCCTAGCGTCCAAACAGCTTCCAGGATCTCTATTTACGGGCGGCTGGGTAATTTTTATTAACCGGAGTTATTAATGACGAATACTATAAAAAAATACGTATAAAAGACTCGAGGAATTTACATTGTGTCACAACTCTTACAACCTTTTGAAATAAGGCACTTTTTCTACCATGGTTTTATATACTTGTTGATAATGGTCATTCCTCGAGTTTTTTATTAAAGAAAGGTATTTCATCCGTAACATAAATAAGGGCATAACACTAAAATATATCATGCTGTATCAATGTAACTCAACTAAACCTCCATTTGTGGAGGTTTAGGCTATCTGGAACATATAAACCTCCAACCAGGCGCGTCTAAGCGTATATAATGATTTAATAAAACTTTTTTCATAGTTTGGTTAAAAAATATAGAATTTCTGAATGTTAAAAATATGTATTTTTAGTCTAAACATACCTTACCCTCCTCCTTTACCACATATCACGTTATAAACAGGGTTTTTTACTTATTAACCAAAAAAATTAGTACGATAGTAATATAATAAATGACAACATATAAAGCAATAACGCAGTTGCTTCGTGAGAAAGGAGAAACTAATATAGAGTAGGAATAATTTTGGGGGTTTGTTTAATGAAGGGTTCTAGCTACAACCCTATTATTAAACACCCAAATTTACTACTTCCTATCCTACTCCTGATCCTAAATACACCACTGTTGCGCAAACGCCCTGCACCTATTATTTCTTTGGAGATTGGTAATACGTAAGCCTTTTTAAATATAGTCTCTCCTAACTGAAGGTCTCTTTTACCCTATTGTTGCCCCTAAAAGCGTCTTATTTTTTTATTAGGAAACCGGCTCGGTGGACGAAGTATGCATGTCCTTCAGCCTATAAAAATTTGGTAGTTGTTAGCCATATTTTTCTTGATCGTAGAAAAATAAGTGGCACTTGTGGGCATGCTTATTTAGTTTTTTTGTAGGAAGAAAAGCATCTTTGTTATACTTATTCTTCGCATAAGATATTTTCCAAATTTATTGATTTATAACAATAATTAAAAGATTGTCTACTATTCTTATTCTTAATGATTTTTTTCTACCCTAAATTCCAAATGACAAATCCTCAGTGAATAACATACCCTAATAAAATAAAGTAACTATTATTGAACGATATATCCCATTCAATAGGCCACTAAGTACCAAAAAGATAAGATTAACCAGATTTTCTACAGATCTAATAAAGATATATAAGAAAAATCAGATTTTTACACCCAAATTGGTTCTATTTTGACCTAAAAAACTATTGAAAATCCACCTCGAATATAGAGTATTCTCTTGGAAGGGTTTAGGGTGCTAATATAAAAATTAGAGCTAAAACTTAAATAGTTTCTTAATATTTGACACAACAATAAAAATAAAAGTCAACTCTCCATTTTTAACCATAAAAAGATTTGTACCAAATATGGTACCCGTGTCTGCCAATGCTTGAATTTAATAAATAAAAATAATGGATTTGTAATTTATACCAGGTATTATACCAAAAGATATAGACTTTGATATAGCTATATTTTTATAGTTCAAACTTAGAAATTATTTGTGCGTGACCGGTGGCCAGACCAAAATTGTTTTTTATTAATGATAATATAGCCGAGCTAACATACCTCTTATGTAGACAAGCACCCTTTTAAATCAACTAAATTTTCTAAATAAAGTATTAATTTTTAGTATCCCGGTTAGCGAAAAACTTTCTTTTACCTATACTTAAATAGTACACAGCCCTTATAACACTACGTTAATAATAAGCGATTAAAAAGATAAGAATATTAACCTTTATTCTATAGCTGCACTTTAATACCTTTTGTTCTCCCATGGAATCCTTATTAAGGAGGTACACCTCAAATGGAAAAAAAATAGTAATAGCTTAAACTTAAAGCTAAAACAGGATTAAATATAAAAACAATACCTTTTTTAATGAATGTCTAAATTTGGTATAGGGGGGAATTAGTTTTATTACATTAATTCTTCCAAGTTCTTTATTTTACTAGTATAGCAAATAAAGAGAGAACCTTATGCCTACTAGTATGAAAATCTATTTAAAATTACTAAATTTGAATTATGTGTTAAATAAAAATTATTAAATGACTCCTTGAGTTGACTCAATACCTAAGATAACCTAAAAATAAATAATATAAAATCCTACCTGATTCTATTGTACTTGTAAGCAAATAACTTTTAAAGTTCTTACAGATTGAATTAAACCTTTCTATGTTCTATTTTATTAAGGAAGAAATTGTAAAAGAACTCATTATAATATCGGAAGTTTCACTCATTTCTTGCATTGAGACCCTGGACCCTGTTAAAAAAAAACAAATGCAATCAATAAAATAAATGATAGAAATTTTAGCTATTAAAGCTAACCAAATGTTGTAAGCTATAGTAGGTATACATCAATAAACGTCCCATATGATGTCGGGTTAAATTTATCCGGTTCCAAATTAAAAGAAAATAAAAACTTAATTCAATCATATGTTTACTCCCTAAAAGTAGTTTATTTTAGATATCTACCTTATTCTTCCTAGTTCTTATTTGACGATCTAGATGCGCAAATCTTGGTTCAGTAAATGATTTTTTGTTTTGTGCGCATTTTTTTGCTACTTTACAGCTCAAATCTTCAAAATCTTAAGATTATCAACACCAAACAAGGTATTTTGATTGAAAAAAGTAAAATCCTATTTCATAATTTTTTTTGAAAGATGCATCTAAACGTCAGTATAATCTTTATACGAATAAGAGTGACACATCCAAAGAATTCCTACTAAAACTTTCTAATAAGGTAATTCATCTCCGTTAAATGTGAGCTTACTACAAAAAGTTAATACTACCGACTTCCTCGTTTTTATGTAATTTAGATTTCTCTAGTACTTATTTTATAAACAACCCATGACCACTTGGAAAACCAGGTACCATTGAGGGTCTAATTTGAAACTAAAGTGGGTAAAACATGGTCTTGCTAAAGGCAACCAGTTATCAGGGAAAACGTCTAAGAAGTAAAGGAGTTTACATCACCTTTCATTTAAGAACTCATAATTTAATTATTTTTGGCAAACCTTCGAGGCTTATTTTAATGTTTCCCATCGTTTGTCATCCATACACGACTTCTTTTTATAATAATAATAATCGAAAGTATTTCTGAGTTTTAGGGCATATTTTATCAAAATGAGGTCTTACTTTTGTTGTAATTTTTGATCTACAGTAACCTATTGTAAAAAGCCCAACAAGATACCATTATCTTTCTTTTACCTATTCTTACTGCTCCAAATAGGCTTTATAAGGGTTTTAAATAACTAGGTCTCCTAGCATGAAAGTTAATTGAGAATGTTAACTGGAAATCGTCAACCACTATGGTTTTTTGGTTATTTACGAATAAAACAAGAAAAGCAATTCCTCCTGCATCAAGAAACCTGATATAAATCTAGGGGTTCCTAAAGGTAGTTTGCTATTTGTCTAATTAGACACCAGTAGGAATGAAGTTGACCACTTTGAAATAATTTGGTTAGAAGGATTTTAACTTGATAACTTCTTCAAAAGCCCAGTAGACTATTATCTTAACGCGGTAAATTAATACCCACATTCAACTACCATTTTACTCGTTTGCCTCTTTTACAATATATACTCTTTGCGAACTGTATTACTTGACTTAGACCGCGATGGCCCACTTCTTTTTACTATCTTCTGGCTTATTACTATACGGTAATTTAGTTCGCTACTCAGAAATTTCATATATGGCCTTAGTCAGAAACTTTAGGGGTTTTTCCGGAATTGATAATTTTAACTCCCAACGGTTTGTTGATAAGGAATTTCCTAAGGTCCTTTTTAGGAGATTCAAAAAATGAAAATGGTGCGTGCACTACTTTTCAAAAATAAAAATCCTATAGGTAAAATTAAACTAAAGAGATCTTTATATAGTAAGGGTTATATAATCATAAAATCTGTAACTTATAATCACTTATACTAGTTAGTGATAGTTATAAATTATCGTGACTAGTACCTGTTCCTGAATTGGCATAAATAAACCCTTGTCCCTAATAATGAAACCTGTAAAGTTAACCTATCTACCGATTCACGCCCCCCCTTCCGAAACCGTACGGATCGGCTTCCCGATCTATACGCTCCCAGATCTTGGCCCTTAGATTTTTTTTTTTATTTCGTTGTGAGATGTTTTAATGGACTATATGTTTCATGTGGCAACTCCTACATAATGGTAATTGTTCGATTCTTTCGAGTCCCAACCATTTATTCTACTTCGTTAGCTTAGGGTAAAGTCACTTCACGAATACGAACGTGAATGCATCTTCCAAACCTGTAGTCGGAAGGTCACATAGAACACAAGGTAAATACCTTCCAAAAACAAAGCTTGGAATATTACTTCGGGCATTGACTTTTAAATACCCTATATCATCCACTTTTAATATTGAAAGACGCAGTTGTTTAGATTCCTATTACCTAGTGTTTAACGAACCCCTGCTATGCTTGGCCCTATTAAGATTTTTAACATAAGTTGCAAATAATTTAAAGGGCTTGAGTTCTAGCTTTTTGGGAATCTTGGCTGCTTACAAGCTTGCCCCAAGATTCTTTCGAGTATATAGGTGTACTTTTTGCTGATACGTGCTTAAAATTATCTTCCCAGAACGATAGTACTGTATTATATCTCTCATAGACTGAATTGTATTAGTAAGGAAATTATAGCATCTTTTTAGATTACTGATTCAGATAAAGTTTGGGGTATGGTCACCTTTTTTGAAGAAGCCATTGGCTATCAATTTTTTTGTGACTCTTGACTATCGGGGGTAGAAGTCTCAATTTTTATATTCTGTCAAAACATTTTTTCTTCTAGAGTAAGTTCATATTACTTCGTTTCTGACTCTAACCGCAATAGGAATTCAGCGGTGTTCGTGTTTAGGGGTTGGGCTTATTTTGGTTTTAGCTTTCGGAAAGCTCCTACCATACTCTCGTCCTTCAAGAACACCCTTAACTTTGACATAGATTTACACAGGACTTCTATGATCCTCTAACACCGTGAAATCAGTTCATCTGACATATCCCAATTGCATTCATCTTCTTAATTTAGGGTGATATCCTAGACTCTAGACGGGATAGTCGGTAAAACTTTGATGGTAAATTTAAATTTTTCTCCCCTGCAGAGTTTGGCTGTCCTTTCCTTTTTACGGGCACATCGTCATAGGATTGGGTTAATTAGTAGCTTTGATTCCAACGTCGAAATTCTTCTTTTAGGTTCACCGGATAAAACGGTCGAGTTTATCGAAGAAAGGAATATTTTTTGCCAAAATTTATGGGGGCTTTAGTTATTGGGAACCTTTGAGTGTTTCCTGCTAACGGAGTGGGAAAGAGTAGTTATGATTCCAATGTTACCCGCTTTCAACGCTTGTGACGAATTACAATCCAAAAATCCGTTGGGGTCTTAATTCTTTCGTCTCAAGACATCCATCAGTTTTGTTATATCTAAACTTCGTCAAACATTTGTATGTCATCCTTTCCTTATAAATCATTTGGGCATAACGATTTCTGTTATACCATTTTTAATGCGGTGTGGCCCAGCTTCCTGATAGGGTCCAAACCCCATGATCTGTTCGTGGAAGTTGGTTCATTAAAAATAGCTTTCTAATAATCATCTATACATTTCCTGTACTAAGTTTGTCTCTAGAGGCGGGGCTATAGTAATGGCTCGTTTGCCTTCCGTTAGGCTTTTTGGTCTGTATAATCTTATCTTTCCCGGGGGGGTGAATTGGAAAGGTACCCATCTTTCCAGGCTAATTGATAATTATTCAACTTACTTTCTTTATAAGAACCTTCCGAACTAATAGGATAGTACCCGGATCATGTTGCCTGGCCTTACTTTTTTGAATTTTTGATAAGCTTGGTAAGATCAATCTTAATCATATATAAACTGTATAATTTATCTTCACACTAAAGGACTTGTATTTTCTCAAAGTTTTAAATCTTCCTGGCGTTTACCAAAACCGTCAGTTGAACTGTACATGGACTTCCAGCGATAGTGGTGTAGCTACTAGACGCTAAATCCTGGAGTCCTTCCATAGATGGTACTATGTATCTCCTTGTTACCAGGGCCTTCGAGGAACTGTAAGTAATCCCCGAGTTTCCAAATTATTAGATTTTCTTAATCCGTCGCTTTAGAGTCCCCCCTTACGTTATCTGTAACTTATTGTCCCCTGTTGCCTGTTGATCCATTGTACGATTCTTATTCCAAGATCATACACAATCGCCACAATACTACTATTTCCCTGACTAGATATACCTCTCTGTAGAGATACTGGGTTATATTAGGGTTAGGCAGTATAGCTATTACGTCATAGACGTCGGCTCGTGGGTTCACTAGGAACTTATCAGTGATTCATCCTCCCCAACCTTTTGACCAAGGATGCTAAGTAAATTGGTTCGGGCCTTTCCGCCGCTCATCTACCTCTGGTGCCCGTGAAGTTATGTAATGGAAAATAACTAAGTCGGTTAGACTCATAATAAATTTAGCACCAGGCGCACTATAAAAGCAAAAGAAGCTTAATCCACCACGATAAAAGTATATAAACCCATGTAGTTGATAATTTCTGAATTTCAAATAAAGTACTTAAATCATATATAAATCCCATAACTTTGCAATTCACATAGCTAAAAATATAGAATACCTAACAATCAATTAGGTAGACATCCCAAATAAATATTGATTCCTCTTATTTTAATAATAATATTAACAAGGGTATCTCTTATCTAATTTTTAGGATGTTGTTCCATTTATTAATATTATTGTTTTATTATAATAAAACCAAATTTGTAAAATAACAAGTTTTTTAGGGAGATATTCAGATACTCAAAACCTTTCTAGGGTAAAAACTAATGTTAAAGGTCAACATTAATATACTTTTATTAAAAATATAACTATATGTAATTTGACGTAATGTTGGGTAATACTAAATAATAGACCCCCCCATGTATACCTACAGCCATTTCGTAATTACTAAGTTAAAGAGGATAAGATCCATTTAAGATACAATAAAATTCTAATAAATTATGCTATCTCACTTAAATAATAAAGTCAATATCACGTCTTAGGTTAACGGGTTGGAAAAAGCAAAAAGAGATTAGAATAATATAATATCATAGTTCTAAAAAATACGTTCAACCCTTTTAAGATTTGAACCTGATAAATTTAATCACTGATAAGTTAAAAACACTAGAAATAGGGAGTGTCTGCTAAAAGTACAATAAACACATTCAATTAGAATACAGCTTATCTTAATTTTCATCCTGAAGATCATTAATATGGAAAATACTAGATATTTATTGTATGTATTAATCTGATCAGCATGGATGAAGTAAGGTCTCTCGTAATGCGTTCTCTAAAAAATATTAGATGAATCACCCTCAAATCAGTAAAGGTTAAAGGCCTGAGAAGACAATCGAGTACCTCTTATTGCCACGGTATGAATTAGAGTTTTACCTTAAAACTTACCCAGGCTTGGGAAAATGTAGGCTGGTTGTCTAAATATTCCATACATAAAAAAGAAATATACTTTTACTATGCGGCCGCCTTCGTCTGAAAAGATCAATATATATAATAGGTAATTAAAATACTCGAGGCCTTAGCCAATTTTTTCACTTTATAGCAAGCGAGCTAGCTTTAGACAAATGGTGTATCCTTT
>JACYFI010001644.1:0-12807 GCA_020975735.1 Ophiocordyceps xuefengensis | reverse complement strand
ACCTTGGCCACCACAAATTATTAGGTGGATTGTTCTAATACCTTTAGCTAATCCAAAAATACAATATATAACTTTATTAGGTTATAAAAAATGGAGGGTATAAAGAATTAAGAAATTAAAGTAGATTAACCAAACGTCATAGAGCCAGTCCCGTATTTCATTAAAATGAAAAAGGCAGGATGAAGAAGTAGATTCATCATCTCAAAGGTCGTAAGTTCAGTTTATTTTAGAGGAAATCTAATTTCAATATGTATCCTAGTTCATGATATACTCATAAAACGTACTATTGGGGCGCTTATGCCTGTAAAGGTGGGATTTGAGGTGGAGTAAATCTTATAGTAAATTGGCTTTCCTTCACAACTAACTTACCAGTTCTCACATTGACTTTGAACACTATTAACTGGTTTTAGTGGATGGTTTGGATTGTGTTGTCATTAAGGAAACAGTATAAAAGCTTTTTGTTTAGCTGGAATTAATCTTTTCTCCAAATATGCACTAGCTCCGCGCTTCCTGTGTGCGAAAACATATAAAAAGTATTAGATTATATTTAGAAAACATAATTAAAATGGAAAAGGAGGAAATCTAGGGTAATGATTACGATAATGCTGGCAAGTTTTGAAAAATCCACACGTTTTTAGCAATTAGTGAGTTAATAGCATCATTTCCGTATAAAATCCCTATTATCGAGCAAGCCACCAAAATTTAGGAAGACTATAAACTTTTTGGTGCCCGCAGAGCAAAATCTTATCATATATTGAAAATGAACAGAACATTTAATGTATAAAGGGGAAGAAATAATAGTAGTATTAAGGCACAAAATTAAGTGAGGGGTCTAACTAACGAACCTACAGGGGAGGCTTCCCTGTACTATAAACGTCTGAGGGATAGACGCGTATAAAAATAAAGAAATACCAGATCTCAAGGAGTATTAGCTGGCTTTACTTCTTCGAAGTGTTTTTTTGCGTTTATTTTTTTTTCATGCCCTTGCGAAGGCTGGCTTAGAAAAAATATGCAAGGATATGATAAATCAAAATTTAAACTAGGCTATACACAGTGCCAATTAAGTTCTTTTGATTATCCAACCACGAGTCGACATAGAAGGCCTAATGGAAGTTTAGTTCTTAAACTTAATTTGTGGATATTCTTAAGAGATAAATAAGGTCCGAATTTCCAGGGGTTCGAATTTGTTGTTACAAAAAATTTTTGCGGAATTTAATGCGAAGGTTATTCCGATTTTCAACACCAATAAAGATACTAGGTATAAAATCACAGGATTGTGAATATTGATGTAAAGTTGCTGAAATTAATTGATGAAATAACAAAAAGAATTTTAACTGATCAGATTATAAGATTTGAGCCTCCGGCTATTAAACAAAATTTAGTGGGGCATGACTTCTTTTAGAAAAGTATGCCCATGAATAAGGAAGAATTTCACTTGATTATATTTTAATCAAAATATGAAATAGTATACGGATTAAGAAGTGGTGCCTAATAGTTAGTAAAATATTACAGGGGAACCGTTTAAATATATAGTGAAAAAAAATGAAGTAAGCATGTCCTTGAACCATTTTGGAAAGAAATGGAAATAGACTTAATTGATACATATAGAACAAGGCTAATTTGCCGCAAATGTACAATAACGAGTCGCGCGAGTTTGGACACTCGATGCGGCTTAACTTAATCTCCCATGGACGCAGGAACTATGTAGGTGCGGCTGTCGCGGATTAAAAAGTTACCATGATGCTGGTTAAAAAGCGTCGTGAAGACAGTATGGTTTCTATCATTGCTAGAGGGAATTTAGGAAAAATAAAATACGAAACAAAACTTTGTGTACGCCAAAGGAACATGAAGGAGTTGTAACCAATAAGGTTAAAAAGGGTTACTAACCTTTAGAGTTTACTCTGTTGTTATATGTGCCTAATATTAATTATATATATGCTTTTGTATATTATTTATATCCTTCTGTTCTTTGTATGACCATAAGAATGTTTCTTTCTAAAGATAAATGTATAACAAGGGCACGGCAGGAACACTAAGTTAGTTAAAAAGACTAAGGGCTGAAAGCATATTAGGCCGAAACTTATCTTAACGGGATATTCTTAAATTATAGCGTAAATTATATCAATTGCGAAAATTTATAGGCTTTTCCGACGAATCTTGAGATCTATAAAGTGAAATATAAAGTTACTAATTTAATAATTACTATTTATAAAATTATAATCTATGCCTGGTGTAGCTATAAAAACTAAATGTAATTGTTTTTAATCCTATGGAAGCAAAAGTGCAAGTACTGCCACCGGGGCTACATATAGTATAATTCGCATTTTAGATTGTATTTGCCAAGTTGCTATCTTTGAGCTATTATTTTTCTTGTTATTAAGCACGCAGCTCACTTGTATTGTTTTGTGCAAGGGTATACATGTTACATGTTCTTGTTTTTAACCTGTCTTAACCCCTTTACAGTCACATGACCTATCTCCGGAAAGACGAATGGGTGCAGGTTCAAATAATTCATGTTTCTCACTTTAAGAAAGATTGCCTACCTATTTGTAGTAGTCAGGCTTAAGGACCTCCGCCGATTTTTAATTGGGCCTCTCATGTCCTGAAGAATAGGGTTTATGTTTGGCCATTACTTTTCTCGCTTCTTAGCAACGAGTTCCGCTTAGATCACCCGATTCTTTCGTAGATAGACGTTACAAAATTCACAAGAAACCAACATCTTGTAAACAAGAAGCTAAGAATAACAAATGTAAAGTACAAAAACAACACCTAAGTAGCTTTGCTTTTATTAAATTCAGTCATAACAACAAAAAAAGAATAACAAGATATAGGTTATAGTAGTGTAAGAGCCAAGCAAGAATAGGTTAAGACTATTCTGAGTCTGCTTTTGTAGCCTCATTAAAATGAAAAATAAGATTAGTTGTCAAGCGGTTACGACATGCTCTTTAATGGCTACCGCCCGGCGTGCTTCGAATCCTGTCCTAGTTTACTGTGGTCTAGGATGTCACAAGGTAACTTATCCGGCTTCGAGTCCGGGGTATAATAGGGCAAGACCTGATACCGGCGTTATTAGCTTATACTTAACAGAGTAAAGCATCTACTAGCTCGTAACAATAATAGACTTCTTACTCGCAAGTCTTTAAGTAAAACAATAGTTCCTTAATTCATAAAATTAAAGGGATAGCTCAAAGGAAATAGGTATATTAAGTTTAGAGCTCTACTTTTGCAGCCTTAAATACGTAAACAAATATTGCACGGCCAGTGGCCAAAAACTTTAATAAATGTAATTTAAATAACTCTTAGGATTTTCCCTTGAATGTTTAAGAGGTTTTATCTGCGATGCCAAAATTAGTTTTGATAGTTTAAAACAAAGGATTGCTTTGCCTTTATTAATATTTAAATTAAGCTCATGTGGTAAGAAAACCTACATGCACCAATGAAGGACATATCGTAATTAGAGATTTTTATTATACGCAAGCTATGACTTATAATAGAAGGCAGGCATGTAATTATTTATCAAGTCTTCTCTAATTTCTCTAATATATTAAAAATAACCGCGTGGGCTTCCGCGCTTCGCAGGCCTGATGGCTTGCTGCTATTTTACATAATTCGTAAACCACCCTAACAAACGACCCCCTGATGGGCGACGCAGGGGAGGTCATTAAGAAAAAACACCAAAAGAGATGAAAATATATTATATCCAATTTTGGCAGCTTTATTTTCTATTGCCATTGAAAAGGCTAGCTAAAAAGTCATGCAAGCAAATTATCCCTTTTTGACAAACATTTTTATTTTTTAGATTTGTTTTTGGCGGCCATACTTCGTCAGCAGCTAAGAAAAAAGATAGAATATGGACATTTTCAGTAACACCGCCTATACAAAAGTTATTAGCTTTATAATATATAATATTTTAAACTTCAGGCTAGCATTACAAGTGATAACTTTAAAAAATAATTATGAATAATATAAAATATGTTTTTGTATTTTTGTGTACATCAAGCTAGCTAGTAGAAAGGAAAGAATCGCTTAGCAACTCCTAATAAAGCACAAAAGGAGTTATAAGTTTTAAATGGTAAAGTTATACTGGCTCTAACAGTCAAAACAAGTGCTTTCGTTTCACTTGTAGCCCATAGCTGTATGCTGGAGTTTTGTGAATTGAATAACAGGTTAAGTTCTTTAAGGTGCCTAATGATAACAGAGTTGCTACGCAAGTAACCTGGGTAGTAGCATGAGTGTTCAATGTACCCCTCTTAGAACAGTCATTATTACTATTTTTAGTTCCTGCATATTTTTGCTAGCCCAAAGCCTAGTAAGGCATTAAAAATATAAAGCCACAAAAAAATGAAAAGCGCAAAGCTTCCCTATGAGTTAAATCAGTTTTATTCTGATATCTAAATAAAATTATATATAAAAGATTTTAAATATAAGTTGTGGTGTTGACTAATACGTCAAGATTCTTCTATTATAAAATTTAACATTCTGAACGATTTACTTTTAAGTTAATTATTATACAATCAGCGGCTAAGCTACCGCTTCAAATAAAATTTCTCAAGGGCTTTGCATATTAACTCTGTCAAATCCAGAATATTAAAAAGCGCGCCCAACCAAATGAAATCTTTAGCATTACATGGTGGAAAAATATATTAATAACTGAAGAAATAACCACTTTTACTTCAAAAGACATCACGAAATTTCTATGGTTCGTTGCGATTATCTCAAGTTCTCCCCTAGTTTGTGCTTTGCTAGAAAAAGAGTAAGCTTGCCCCGCCATAAGGATAGTGGCTATTTGTAACTAGGAACCTTATATACAGATAATTTAGGAATTGTTAATTTAGATGAGGCGATTAAGGCTTTGTTGTTTTTACACCTGAATTCAAAATGTTCCTGATCTCTAAAGTAAGCCCGGATTGAAGCTCCAATTTGGCCGAGCAAAAGAGCACTGAAATTTGCTTGGATGTAAGTTCAAGTCTTACCGTGGCAAGTCTGAGGGGACTTTTTTTAGTTAATGGTGGAATAACATATGACTTTTAAATTCATTTGAAAGTAGGGTTCCATCCCCTGCAAGGGTCCAAAAATAATAGATTAATGTTGGTAACGAGCTCCCCAAAAGAATTTTTTATGCGCTCCTCCCCTTTAGAATTTTATAGGTGAAAATAAAACAACAAAGATTATATGGTAAGATCAAACATTTCGCCTTAATGGCGGTGTAATTTGGATGTTCTGATATCAATCCCCTATTCAAATTTGAAAGATAATCTTGTTCTTTAGTTTAATTTATTATATGCTATTGAAACTGAAAATTTTAATCTTTTTAGTAAGCTGCGTAAGCTCTTCTTTTATAGCGCACACGGGTAAAATAATACGAAACCAGCCTGCGCAAGATATTTTTTACAATGTCATAAAAACCTTTAAGTAAGGTTATTTGTATAGTTTCCGTTTGTTAGAGGGCATTACTTCTAAATTTTTCTTGCGTGCTAGCGATGTATCCGCACCATAAAAGGTATAACGTCAGCACAAGAAGTAATAATTTGCATTTATAGCCTTACGTGTGTTTTTGAGTCAACTATCTTAAACTAGGAAAAAAAAATTTGGCATAGAAAAATTGATAATAATAAATTAACTACCTTGTTAGGGGTGTAGTTTAATTGGCAAAACCGTAAAACTTGCGTTTTGCTTGGTTTTCAGGGTTCCGATTCCCTCTGAACGATAGCATCCATAGCTAAATGTGAAGAAAATTCGTTCATTATGTATTGTTTCAGCCCAAAACCCAACAGCCTTATTTATCTGCGGAAGAATTATAATTAAGGCTGCAAGCAAGACTCTTATATTTAATAATATATTACTCTAATTATAGGTGTGTTCTGGTTGAAACAAGTATAGCTGTAGCGCAAAGTGTCACGCTAAATAAAGTAAAAGGAAAGCCATTTAACAAAAGAGGTTGTATAATAATTATATTATTAATTACCATCAAGTATCTTGATGGTGTATAATGCTAATTTTTATGAATGGAGTATAGGTAATATGTTTTGAATTAGTATTATAAAATAGTATAAAATATATAGATAAAGCCAAAGGGCTTGTAGCCAACGGGTATAGGTTAATGGCTAGACTTACTGGTTTCCAGTAGATGTGTAGTTCAAATCGACTACCCGTTTCAATCTTTTTAAGTTTTATAATTACGAGAGACAAGAAAATAAAAATTATTTACAATTAACATCAGGGTTAAATATGAAATTTGGATAGGATTTACGTTTTTTAGGGGCGGGAGTGTAAAGTACGGGCTCTTTGTATTCATATATAAAATAGATGATCGAATGACAATAATGGAGGAAAAACGCCTAATTTTTCAGCGCAAGCCTTTTAATAAATTCAATATTATTTATTTTTTTAATTCTATGATAATAATATCAATATACCACAAGCTTAAGCACATTTGCTACATAGAGCGCAAGCTCTAAATAATCAGGATAAATTTAACTTATGGTGAGTAAGCTAAACTTTCTCCTGCTTACAACAAACACGTAATAACGTTCTAAATTTTCTTATTTCTATTTTCGCTAAATGATTCAATTGAATATCCGAGCCAATAGAAATATAACAACCGTTGTAACGTTAATATTATTGAAAAGGGGTGTGTTTGTAAGAATTGTTCTAGAGATAACAAAGCTGACTTTCCGAAGACATATCAGAGATACTGTATATTTGCTTTAAAAGGGTATAAGGGTAATTGTATTCACAATTATAACAATTGTTACCATTATCCAGAATCTAATGTAAGACAGTAAGAGGAGAAGCGCTAACCTGGTAAGCATCATAAGATTTTTGACTCTCTTGCTACCCTATTGACTTTCCAATTTAATTTGCAATATGAAGTTTAATAAAAATAAAACTCGTTGATAACAGTTTAAAAGATTGATATCTACACTACAGCCCGTAAAGGCTTAATATACAATAAGAAAGTGCTGAAGTTAGGGAGAACAAGATTGTTATGTAGGGTATAAAATGATTTTAAAACTCGTTGTTGGTTCAGTCCAATTATCTCTATATATAGAGAATTTGTTTCTTTTTTTATTACGTAAAAAAGTTATCAAATAAATGAAAAGAGCTGCATATTTTCTTGGTTTCAACAAGGATAATAAAAGGCACCACAAAAAGTTTTTTATGACAATGTTAAGCTTGCCTAACTTTAATTGATTAATGTTGACTTGGAGGTTTTTCAGTGCGATGATTGTTTTTCTTTTTTTTAGTGTTTGACTAAGCTATGCCTATAAAAAACAGAAGGCGGCAAGGCTCTGCACCTAAAAGTTGTGCTTACAGGTGTTTCTATTACAAAATTGAGAAATTATTTATAACCAACATCAAAATATGAAGGTATAACGGATAAAATAGTACACACTTTAAAATCTGCGTTATATCCTCTTCAGAAGGCGTAACTTAGCTAATTCTGCCGTTTAACAATATTAGAACTTCCTTATTCTTTATTTAAAAAAATTCCAATTAAAAAGGGAATTGCATAGATCTCGTCAGCAAGTCTTTTGTTTTTTTTGGAAATTGTTTATTTAGTGTAAGAAACTCATCTCTTTTTTGGGCATACGTTTCTAATTTTTTTCTTGCGTGGTGACGGGATAGTATGCCGCACAAAAAAATACAGCATATCTGCGATTATAGTTATAAAGTTGTTTTAATAGGCATAGCATCAGCTTGCGCTAATTGCTGCACAACTAAAATATTCTTATAGGATTCGGTGTAGAAAGTACAATAAATACATTAATATCTGTTGTCTAATTAGGTAAGACCAAAATTTGTTTAGGAGTTTAGTATTTTGGGTGTTCAATCACCTCGAGGATAAAAATGGTTTGGTGGCTAAGCCGAACTACGCCTCTTTTTAGAACGAGGTGTTCCTAGACACTTTTCCATAATATCAGTAGAATGTTTGTGTCTAATCACCTTTAAATAAATAACGGTAGTGTCTCTATTTAGAATATAATAGTATAAAAATGAATGGGGCTTCGGCCCACATAAAATAAATACCTGCTTGATATACGATTAATCGTCGAAAAGTAAAATCCTAAAATTTATTTATATAAAAGAGCAAATGCTTGCCATGGCGGATGCCCATGCCGATAACGGAAGAATATATATAAAATATATAGGCTTAGCTCATATCCCGAAGGATTAGCAAGCTAAAGGCTCCGCCTAAGATATAACATAATTAAAAAAGATAGCTAATTCACATTTGGGCTTAAACATTCAAACCCGAAACTTTATTAAAATTTAAAGATCGTGAAAGTTCAGCCCCCAGGAAGCTTTAATAAATCTCAAATAAAGCTAAGGTAGATAGGTACCTGTCATCTCTATGGGAAGCATATGCTGAGCAAATGAAATTAAACACCTTTATAGCAACAGGTTGTTTACAGTTATAAATAACATAAAATAATATAAAACGATACCTAAAATCAGTGCGAGAGTAGAATGTGAATCTCCTTAGTTTAATAATATTGAAGAATAAAAATTATTTATTTAAGGAGCTTTGCGGCCTACATTTTTTCGTTGCTGGCTTGCGTTTCAACATGTGGCGCTTATTTTCAAGCTCTTGAGGGCGTAAGCTTGGCTTAGCACCTCTGATCTTTGTGGTGAAACATGCCACAAAAAATTATATAAGAATAAGTACATTAATATACTTATTATATTTTTATAAAAATTAATATACAAATCCAATTGAAATTACAGTGGTGGTGAGGGAATAATTAATTTTTTTATTTATAGGTAATTGTGCATCAAGTTAAGAGCACCTACTGGTGGTGTTAGTTGGCTCCCCGGTTCGAACGAAGTTTTACCCTTATGTTACTCTTTTTTATAATAAAAATAATTAAAATATGAATAGTAATATAAATATAGATTAATCCAATTAAAGTTACTTGGATTGCGTCTTGTTTTTAATTCATAAAAAAAAACACAGCGTATGGTATGGTATGAAAGGTTTGGTTTTTTTATTTGAGGGGGAATATAAAGGCAGATCACCTTTTGTTAGATGACAAAGTTAAAAGACATGTTTTTGTCAATTATTGCAAGAGATTCAAGATTGCTTTCACAAATTAAATCTTTACTTTAATGTAGGTTTATAATATACTAATTGAATGTACTTACAACATAAAAGTCCAAATAACGTAAAGATATAATTAAGGTTGTTGGTTGGTGTAACATTACATTGCAACACTTGTGGAGTACCTTTAAAGGGAAGGATGAAAACAAAAATATTTCTTGCATCTTACTGGCTGGTGGCTACGGGCCCTGGCGTGGGGCGTAAGCGAGCAGTAGCATTTTTTTTTTCTTGCCGTTATCCCCCCGTATAGGGTAAAACAACACGTGAAAGTGTTGAATTTAAAATTCTCCGAGCTTTAAAAGCTTGGCAGCTTGCCTATTCCTAAAAACTTTCTGTCAATAGAGGGCTTCAACCTAAAAATTTATTTCCCCTGTCTAATCTCCCGTTAAAAAGACCTAAAAGTTTACTATATCAGACATAAAATAGATACGCAGGTTCGCGGTTTTCAGTGAACCCTCCCTCTTCCCACACAGGAGAATGGGAATCTAGAAGTAAAGGTGCTTTTTTTGTAACGATTATACAAAGGAACCAAATAAAAATTAGTGTAGGATGAAACATTCAAGAGATAAATGCTTAAGTGTATTTGTTCAACTTGATTTTTATGTGCTCTGCGGCTAAGGCCCTTTATTCATTTTTACAAGAATAAATAAGCAAAGCCTTATTAATAAAAAAATTAAAATTCAAAACTAAGATCGCCGATTTTGTTGGAAGGCAAAGCTACGTTGCTATAAAAGATGAAATAGAAATGTTAAAGGTCTCGTTATATTTATTACCTAATATATATATTGTTGTTCAGCGAAGCTCGACAATAAAAAAAGATATATTTTTTATATGTTGACTAATTAAGGAAACCAGCCTACATTGTTCCAAAGCTTGGGTAGGTATTAAAGTTAGAACTCTAAAATCCTCATACGTTGGTAAATAAAGAGGTTCCAGATTCTCTTCTTCAAGAGCTTCATCCTTTGAATGTTTTAGGTTGATTATCATAATATTTTCTTATAGAGACGCATTTTACAGAGACCCCTTAACCTTTCATCACATGATGCTGAAATCAAGGATTAGAATCTACATCCAACAAATATATAGGTATTTTCATTTAATGATCTAAGATGACAGTTACAGATAGCTCGATACCTTCTAATTAAGTTGTTCTGTCCTTTTTAGCAGGCACCCCAATTCTCTCGTCGTTGAACTTATCCTGATTATTTATTCAGGTTTCAATCTTATGGGTTGAACTTTTTTTTTTGAAACTATGATACATATATCTATCTTATCCCTCTTTGCTTTCTACCCAGTTATACAAGACGTGGTATATCTATTTTCATTTATAGAATAGCGTATAATTATTTTTAAATTTATTGTTCTAAAATTGATCTATGCCTCTGTAAACTGTCAATTCTAAAGGTATGATAGGATATACATGGGGGTTAATTTATTAGTTACAAGACACTTACAAACATTTCATCTAATTTATTTTTTACATAAGTAATATTAATAATTGACTTTTAACGTAGTCTTTTACCCAGAAAGGATTTTCGAGTATTGAATCATCATGCTAAAAAACTTGTTATTTTCAAAATATGTTATTATAATACCGGAAAATAATTAAGATAAAAAAAAGGGACAAAACATCTAAAATAATTGAGAATACCCTTTTAATATGATTATTTTGTAAAGACAGGTGAATCAATATTATTGATGCCTAGTAGATATTAGTTTCTATAATTTTAGCTATTGAATTGAAAGTTAAATGGATTATATATATTAAGTATCATCCATAATATAGAAAACTTAGAATCTTATCACTACCAGGGGGTTTAACATCATTTTCTATTGGGGGGATTTAAGTTTCTTTTGCCATTAAAGTGTCCGCCGTTGTGCCTAGATTATAATTTATGAGTCTAAATGACCTAGTTATAATCCCGATTACATAAACCTCCCGGCCAATACAAGGAGTTAGTGAGGTGAAAGGCCCGACCATTTTAACTTAGACTTTTCTGTCTAAAAGGTGGGGAAGGAGAAAGATCTGTAAGTCTCTGTACCCATCGAGCCGGAGGTCCCGTCTTATGGAGTAAAAGCTATAACGGCCTGGAACCTATATAGCCAGGGTTCTTTCACAAAAGGGTCATATCGTAGCAGAAAATAGAAATGTTGCATTTGGTGTATGATTTGGATATGAGAATCGTACAAATGGATCAAACAGCAACCCAAGGGTACACATGAGAATACATAAAAACGTAAAGAGCGGGGACTCTAATAGGTACGGGATTTAGAAGATATAATTAAATGGAACTACGGGGCGTGGATTACCTCGAGTCCTAAAGGGAACAATGGTAACAGAGGAGTGCAGAGTACCATCTATGGGGAAGGACTTCCAGGGATTTAGCGTTCTGTAGTTACACCCACTATCGCCCTGCGAAAGTTCCAAGTAAGTTTCAACTGACGGTTTTTTGGGTTAAACTACATGAAGAATATTATAACTTTGTAAAAAATAAACAAAGTTTTTTGCTCGTGAACAAGATTAAATTATACAGATGTATTTAGAATAAAGGGATTTATTTTACGCAAAAGCTTATCAAAAATCTGAAAAAGTTAAGCCAGGCAAGCATGACTCCGGGGTATAATACGCCTACTTACGTGGGAAGGAGTTGGTCGAAGAAGGTTATATGAATATTAACATAAGCTTGAAAGAATGGTACCTTCTTCCAATTCCACCCCCGGAGGAAGATAAGATATAACCAAAAGCTTAAAACGGAGGTAAAGACCATGACTTAGCCTCCCAGAGACAAACTCAGTGACAGGATAATGTATAAAGGAATATATCAGAAGGTATTATCAACCCAACTTTTCAACGAAAAAGGCAGTCATGGGGTCTTAGAACCTAACAGAAGCCTGGGCCACACCACCATGTAAAAATGGGTTAGACAAAATTCGCCTTATTGGCCAAATGATTTTATAGTAAAGGAGACATTACTAAATGGTTCTTGACGAAATAGATCAAACAACTGATGGTTTCTTGGAACGAAACGAAATAAAGACCCAAGATTTTTGGATTTTTAACATTCGTCAAAGCGTTTGAAAGCGGGTTACATGGAATTCATACTTACTCCTACACTCCGTAGATGAAAGCACCTCCAAAGGGTTAATAATAAGCCCCAATATAGCAATATTTCTTCTTCGGTAAACTCGACGTTTTTATCGGTGAACTAAAAGAAGAATTCGAACGGTGGGCAATCAAGCTACTCAATAACCGAATCTATAATGATTTGTCCCCGTAAAAAAAAGGAAAGACGGCCAAAGCGTCTGAGGGGGGCGATAATTAAAATTTACATAAAAGTTTGTTACGAGCTAATCCCGTTTAAGCTAATAATCGCCCTAAGTGTTAAGAAGGGATGGAATCTATTAGATTGCAGATGAGAACTGAATTATAGGGGTAGAGGATAAAACCTAACGATGTGTGAATTCTTATGTCAAAGATTAAGGGTGTTCCTTTGAAGGCGATGTTTACGGTTAAGGACGCCTCCGAAGGCTAAAACCAAAATAAACCACGGCTAACACGAAACCACGCTTCGAATTCTTATCGGTGAGAGTCAATAAGAACTATCCGTGAGCTTACTTAGAAGACAGAAAATGTTTAGAGCAGAATAATAAGAAATATTGAAGACATTCTAAGCCCCAAATAGACAAAGCGTTCACAAAAATAT